>LGRX02026473.1:0-10243 GCA_001247695.2 Cymbomonas tetramitiformis | reverse complement strand
TTTCAGTAAGATGTAGACCTTTCCTGCAATCTCCACCCGCAATATTCTCGTAATACGGCCGTGCCTGCATATCACCAAGCCCACGATTGTGTAAACAGCTAAGTTAGTATGTCGTTAGGACATTATGCGCATCCTAATCGAGTCATAACGACATCCTAAAGACATGTTAAAGGTAGAATAGTGCGTGCTCCTTTCTCACCTTGCCACGGATTTTGGCTCACCGTGCTCGTCCACTTCCTCACTCGCGAAGAAAGTGCGAAAGTAGTTGTGTACGGTGCGCTTGTTCCGATCGGTCGTAGCCGTGCGGTAATCAGCGTCGCCGATCTTGACGTGCGTGAAGTTATAGCAAACCGGTGTCGGCCCCGCCATGAGCAACATCTCGTACTTGGTGAACTGTCGGCCCAACCATTCCGTAGGATCCGCGTACGCTCCAAATGGGGGCTCGCGTATGTGCTCAGGTTTGCCCTCCCTTGCACACACCGCGTTCCGGTACTGCTTGTTTCGCAGTCGCATCCGTGCATTCCAACTGTGCACAGCGATACGATACCGTTAGTACTTTAGGCGCGTCCTAAATATGCAACAACGGCGTCATAAGGGCATAAACAACCGCTCGGGGAATGGGGCCACAAATCACCTGCGCGCGTCTTCCACATACTTCTCCCACTTCTCCACCAGCTCTCGATAAGCCGGCAATTCAGTCCGCATCCAAACCTTCAAGGCCTTAATGTCATCATCTCGCAAGACCACACGTTTCCCCCTAGCCGATACCTCAACCGCAATTGCCCCGCGGCTCCCCATGGTCACGGCCGCCGGCATCCGGGTGGAGTGGTCTTCCGAAATGAAAGTGATTAACCCACGCACCAAATGCAACACCTTCACCCGCTTGATGCAGTTCATTATGGCTGGAACGGGTAGGGAGTTGCTCCTCGCTAGGCTTTTGATGTGACCGTTCAAGGACTCGAAGGCGTACATCCATACCTCCCGCATGGGACCATACTTCTCAAGTTGTTGGACGAAGTGAGAAAACATGTGAGTGTTAATCACACACCAAGCATACGCTGGCCCGGTCGCCTCCAACTCCTCGAAAAATGACTTGATTTCTTGTGCGAGTGGCTCCATATCCTGCACGTACGCAGCAATTCGTTAGGGCCCGTATGATGTACGAAGCATGTTAACGGCATCATAACATTATACTAACTATATCCTAACCGTTTACCTTAGGACGCACTTGTGTCGTCGTGATCTCCCGCACGATCGTGGTCATTTTACCCACTAGCTTGGCCAATCGATTGGCGGGCTGCCCTTCATCTCGTGGCCAAGCGCAGACTGTCGACAAGATACTGTTTTGCACGAGCTTCAAGCCGTCGTGAGCCCGAATGTGCTTGGCGGCTTTCTTATCGGCGGTAGTTTGCAACAATCGTTTGTGGCCACGCCCCCATCTTTCCACCGCCCTTATGCTCTTCAAGAAACTGCGCGCTGTCTCCAAGCTTCGTTTCGTGGTAGACCTTCTGTCAGGGCGGGGTGGAATCGCGAAAGGTCCGTGATTCATCTTGTACATCAATACCTCCTTACCTGCGTCACATTATTTCAACTGAGTATGCCGTTAGTACCCCTTCGTGACACCGATAGCACGTGGTTAATACACTATCGGCACGTTATGCACATCCTAACACGTGCACATTTGCCTACCTTGAGCATTCTTCACCTTGGTTGTGGCATGCCACGTGGGATGGACACCGTCCGCTTTCGCTTGCTGGCGGAGGGCGTCGTTGAAGTCGACCCCAAGCAAGGTTGCAGCGATTCTGTTCACCAGGTTCATGATGTCATGCATGCCATCTAGGATGATATCACGGTAGATCTTGAAGTAAACCAACCGAGTAAAAACGCTCGAGAACTTGACGCCCGTATTCCGCATGCTCTCCTCCAAGGTCGCTCCCGAAAGTTCGGGGTCTCCGCTATCTCGCAGATCTTCATGCATTGCGGCATGACGCTTGTACTCGGCGTCCGTGCGCAACGGTGGAGTGCCTAGACCGAAGAGAAAACAAAGTAATCAGCAAACACTCATTTACACCGCATGCATTATACGGCTAGCACGCCTTTAGGCTTTTAAGTACATCCTAACGCCAACCTAACGACGTGCTACTAGCATACCTGGCGGATTTTGCTTGCTGAAGAGGTACACCATTTTGTGCATTAATGTTGACCATGTCCCCCAAATTTTGCATACTAGGCACGCGGCGTATGCACCGACGTCCATGATTTGTGCGGCTTCAACCGCTCCCTTGTAGTCCATGAGTATGGCAAAGAGCATGACCTTCAACCGCACGTGCTCGTTGGTGTACGAGTCCCAACACAAAAACCTTCGTCCCACAACACCACGAGCTCGTCCACGAGTTTACCATACAGCAATTGTGAGTTGGCAGGGTGTTGCCCTTCAATGATCCCGTACACCTCCATGTTCGCATACTTCGTGCGAAGCTCCGGAGGTAGGTTTAAGATTTGGAAGTATATAGGGAACACCCCCATTTTGTTCTGCCACAATGCTGCCCCATCGGCACTCAAGAGTATACTCACGTTCCTGGCTTCCTTGAAAAACTCGATGTGTCGCACGTTCTTCCGCTCCTGCCATTCCTTTCCATCTGATGGAAGATTCCAGCACAGGTGAACGTGTTAGTATATGGTTAAGATACAGTTAACATGTCGTTAAGGCACTAGCGGCATCCTAACATCGACCTCAATAGAATACTCACCCCAGATTGTGCGCATCGATCCGTCTTCCGGTGGAACATGCCTCGAGTGGGCGAGCATCATCTCCGCCGTGTATGGATTCGCGTACACACGTCTCAGCAAATCGACAACATTCCACCAAAAGAATGTTGATCGCGGTTTCTTGCCTTTCCCCGCGTCCACGTCTCCCGTCTCGCCCAATGCCTCCCACCGGGGCTCCTTGCACTTCGGGCACTCGTCGGCGGTGGCGTAATCTCCCTCGAAGAACACGCACCCCTTCACGCATAAGTCGACCCTATGCCAGGGGGCGTCGAACGCTTCGAACCGTTTCCAGGCGGCTTTGAAGTTCGTTGGAAAGTTGCCCAATTGATCTCCGAAATGTTCCGTGATAATGGCGAGGAGCTTGTCGAAAGAGTCTCGCGACATCTTGCCTTCGGCGTTCCATTCCAAGCAGTCGATAAGGAGCTTGAAGGCGTTAATGGGTCGGCGCGGGCCTTCCACGGGGTCCATCTCCTGCGCGTGGTGGCCACCCTCCGAAACCGCAATTATAACACGACAATCGGGGTATGTAGTGCGCCCGTAACACATTAACAATAGCCTAATGGCGTGCTAAAGGTATCATAAAGGCTTAATACCGCTCTACGTTTAACATATTGCTCACCTGCTGCTGGGCGGCCAATAACTTCGTCATCTCTTGGACCAACAACGACGTGGCCGCTTTTGCGTCTCGCATGTCTGGGTCTTCGTCTGCATCCGTTCCATGGTCGTCGCCTTTCATAGATCCAGCTTCGTCCCACGCTTCGCCACCCACTGCATCACCCTCCTCGTCGCATGGATCCCCCCCTCGTCGAAGTTCTCACCTTCGCAAGATGAGTAATCTTGGCTGTAGGAGCGGTCGTCGTCCGATACTCCCGGATCCATCTCCCGCATCGGGTTGGATTTGCACGTGGTGTAGGAGCGGTCGTCATCCACAAGCTCACAATCGTCCATTTGGGCCTTTCGCAGGACTGTTGCACACCTATGATGCCGTTAGCATGTTAAACACTGTGTAACGACGTACTAACGACATCTTAACTGCACTCTAACGGCGTTTCCAGTACCGGAGGTTGTTCAGGTTTTTCACTCACCTTGCCGGAATGGCGCGGGTGTCATTCGATTTCACGTCATCGCCCGATGGCACGACATGACGCACATCCGGGTCTGGGACGTCTCGACCGCATCCGTGCAGGCCTGTCCGCGCCGTATCCTTTTGAACAACCTTCGGTGACGAAAAAGGGTTGCTCGACTAACCCACACGGTCGTGCCATAGCACATGCCACAATCACATAACGCCAAGCCGTTTTTATAAACCAACCCTCCGTGTTGAACCTCTGCCGCCCGTATTGCGCTTTCATGTGCGTCGTCTCGCATCTTCCACTCCATCTCCAATGGCGTCATCAGCGGATGTTGAAGACGCATCTCCGTTGACACCGTGCTGCGAGGATATGAAGCCGTTAGTACACTGTTAGCACTTTATCACAATGGTAACGGCGACCTAACTCCCGGCGATAAGAGCTCGGATGGGGGCTCACCTCGCCATGTTCACCTCCTCGTTACCCAAGCTCGCGGGGGACGCGGGAGGGCGTGTGTCGTGGGTGTCGGTGCCGATGAAGTTGTTCCATTGGACATCTAGCCGCTCCAAGTTCATCTCATCCGTTTCACCAAAGTACCGCACCGGTTCCCCCATGTGGCGGAAAGCACGATTCACGGCCTCCCAATCGGCAAATCCGGGAGGGAAAATAGGTAAGGTCTCACCGGCGGCGATGCCCTCATCGTCGTCGAACATGCATATACAGGAGTACATCCGTGCCAACCGGGCATGGGCAGGTTCCCCAACTACCAAAGTCGCCGGTAGACCAAGTTGGCGTAATATGTCTTTTACATCCTTAAAGTCTTCGGGGTCGTCGTCCTCAATGGATTCCACGATGCTTACCACGTCAACGCGGTCCTCTATCAATGACGAGGGACGGGCGTCGTCATCGGTGGGGTCGGCCATCGGCTCGGGGCGTGGCGAAGGCGAGGCGGGCGGCGGGGAGTCGTGGACGTCTCCTATCAAGGAGGGCGGAGGGGTGGTGTCGTCATCGGTGGGGTCGGTCATTGGAAAACCGGGCGCGGTGAAGGCGAGGCGGGCGGCTGGGAATCGTGGACGTCTCGTATCAAGGAGGAAGGAGGGGTGGTGTCGTCATCGGTGGGGTCGGCCATTGGCTCGGGGCGCGGTGAAGGCGAGGCGGGCGGCGGGGAGTCGTGGCCTCGCCTGGAGATAGCACGCCTTTATACCACTGTTAGCACGCTAAAGGCGTGGTAAAGGCACCCTAGCGCCGACATACAAACCGCCCAAAGGGGGGGCTCACCTCGCCAGGTCCACATCCCCATGACGCGGAAAGTGGTCGGGGAGCTCGGTCGTCTCGGGGTGTGGCAAAAGCGTGGCGACTGAAGAGTCGCCGTCGTCCTCAATGGATTCCACGATGCTTACCACGTCAACGCGGTTCTCTATCAATGACGAGGGACGGGCGTCGTCATCGGTGGGGTCGGCCATCGGCTCGGGGCGTGGTGAAGGCGAGGCGGGCGGCGGGGAGTCGTGGACGTCTCGTATCAAGGAGGAAGGAGGGGTGGTGTCGTCATCGGTGGGGTCGGCCATTGGCTCGGGGCGCGGTGAAGGCGAGGCGGGCGGCGGGGAGTCGTGGCCTCGCCTGGAGATAGCACGCCTTTATACCACTGTTAGCACGCTAAAGGCGTGGTAAAGGCACCCTAGCGCCGACATACAAACCGCCCAAAGGGGGGGCTCCCCTCGCCAGGTCCACATCCCCATGACGCGGAAAGTGGTCGGGGAGCTCGGTCGTCTCGGGGTGTGGCAAAAGCGTGGCGACTGAAGAGTCGCCGTCGTCCTCAATGGATTCCACGATGCTTACCACGTCAACGCGGTTCTCTATCAATGACGAGGGACGGGCGGCGTCATCGGGGGGGTCGGCCATCGGCTCGGGGCGTGGTGAAGGCGAGGCGGGCGGCGGGGAGTCGTGGACGTCTCGTATCAAGGAGGAAGGAGGGGTGGTGTCGTCATCGGTGGGGTCGGCCATCGGCTCGGGGCGCGGTGAAGGCGAGGCGGGCGGCGGGGAGTCGTCGACATCTCGTATCAATATCGAGAGAGGGGTGGTGTTATCGATGGAGGCTGCGACAATGAGCATGATTGCAGTGGCAATGGACATGAGACAATGTCGCACGCCACGTGTCCGTACTGTAATTTTATGGGAAATACGCGGTCGGCGTACATTACCTTGCCCGGTTCTTCTTCCAAAATGGACGGGATCGGCAACGATGACGGGTACCGTAGGGTCGTTAGCATATCTTGGGCGCAACGATGAAAGTCGCGGGGAGTCATGCAAGTTGGTTCGTCCTTGCGATGGCCACAAGTGTAAATCTGAACCATGCCGACGTTTCTCGACTTACGCGCTTCCAATCTACAAGCGGTTACGTGACAAAGAGCACGCATCATGTCTCCCGTTTGGCACCTGCCACGTTAGAGTGCAGTTAAGATGTCGCTAGTACGTCGATACATAGTGTTTAACCCCTAAACGGCGAATTGTTCCGATATCGGAACAAGTCCGGTCGTGGGAATGTGCATCCATGTGGCACCACATGCTCAAGGGTCGGCATAAGGAGCATTTCAAGGCGTTCAAACATGCCCTTTTGTGTGTTGCGAATGACGAATCATTGGGATGGGTAGTGGATATACGCAATATATCTCACATACCAACATGTTCAACTATGCTAATTCTTGAAAGTTGGCCTTTGGGAGCTTGAATATTGCGTAAAATCATACAAATTCGAGGCTAAAACCCGACGTTTCTGCCCAAATGGGTGGGACTAAGAAGGTGTATAACATGTCGCGTGTCCATTGGCATCACCCTCGTGGTTGTATGCATCAACCATGCGATATATCACCAAGAATATGGAGCAATCGTCCTAAATTGCGCTTAAGTATGGGTGAAAATTCCTTAAGTATGGGAAAGATTTACAATCGAGTGTTTTTTTTGGTGTTTTTTTGGGTGTTTTCCCTAAAAACCCACATATTCACCGGGATAAATGTGTGCTACTGGTTGGGAATGTGTTAATATTACTTATTCTCAAGGTTTCATGACGGTAGTCACCCAAGTAAATCGAGATGCAAGTTGTAATGGGGGATTGAAGAAATTTTACCTGCCCAAAAACACCAAATTTTGGCTTGGATATGTCATAAATCCGCATATATTGACGATAGGGATGCGTGTTATGATGCTCCTAAGCTTATATGATGGCCATACAAGACATATATGACACTGTGCATGCACATCGAGGTCGCAAGAGACCACACCGAGTGCATTCTCGAAAACACCATTTTTTGCATAAAATTCCAACCGCCGTTTAGGGGTTAACATGCTAACGGCATCATATGTGTGCGACAGTGCTGCGAAGGTCCAAATGGACGATTGTGATTCAAGAGTCCAACTGAAAGTTGGGGCACTTTCAAAGGGTCCTTGAAAAAACGAAATCACTCACCTTGCATTATTCACGCACGCCACAGTGGTTTCCGCCCATTGGGTAACTCGAAACTTCTTCGTGTGCTCCTCGAAATGTTGACCCAACCGGAAACCTTCCGGACAACCAACGGTATCGGCAGCAAGTGGTACCGCCGGAGTTGATGGTGCGGAGGTGGCAATATTCACCGGACCACGCGGTGGTGCCAAGGGTACTGGGTGAGGTGCTGGGTGACACATGGCCATTCGGGCTAGTCGTGGCGCACGCGTTTTGGCCACCGGGCGTTCTTGTCGTTGGAGGGAAAGCCCACGGTGACCCGGGGCCGCACGGGGTGTACTTGCGGACGCCTGCACGAACTGGTCATCGGATGCATTGGGGGGAAGTTGGCGAGTCCATTGTTCACGTAGCGCGGAGAAATGCTCTCCGGGGCGAAGTGCTTTACGGGGCATCGCAGGCCTGTGTGATGTGCACCACATAGCACGCCCTTAGGACACCTGTAACATGTTGTCGCCGTTAGCATGTAGTTAGCACGCCTTTAGCATGCGTGGCGCTAGCATGTTAGCGGCGTCTAGTCTCACCTAGTACGCCACTAACGGCGTGCAATATGGTGCCGTTAGCATCTAGTCTCACGTAGTAGGTACCGTAACGGTATCGTAGCGGCATCCTACAGCATACTAACAAAATCGCATGCAAACAAAAAAAAACAAAAAAACTGCAAGTTTGGCGTTAGGATACTAAATGGCATCATAAGAGCATGCTACGACCGGCATAATATCCGCGTAATGTACATGGCATGCTAAAGGGGTACTAACGTCATATGACTTGTATGACATAAGCTATAAGACCCAAAAATAGCGAAAAAAACAAAAAAACAAAAATTTGGCAGGGAAATGGGCAAGTTGAAGGGAACACACCCCTCCAAGCAAAATGTTGGTTTTATTTTTTTTGCCATAGATATGAAGCATTTTGTGCGCACGATTTTTTCAAAATGCGCAGGAGCAAGAAAATAAATATAAACAAAAGAAATAAAATGAAAAGTTCTCACCCCCAATGATTTTGTAGCAATCGGACGGTCGAGGTGACACCCAGAAGAATGGGCCGAACAAAATCGTTTCTTATATATAAAATTGCCCTCTACAGGGATTCGAACCGAGCACCTTCCGCCTTCAAGAGCGACAACCTACCACTAGACCATTACGACAAGAGCGATGCACACTGTAGATGCAAGGTGACCAAGTTCAATGACACAACGTATGGCACAAAAGGGCTTGCGTAAAAAGGTCACGAAAAAAAGAAATTGAGCGCCACAAATTCGAACTGCGTGGTCAATGCGAATGCAAGGTAACGAACCGAAGTTCGAACGGTAACCGGGGAGGAGCGCCGTAGCATGTTAGCCGCCAACTAAAGGCGTCTTAACGTTTCACTCTGCGTGGTGTCTCATCGATAAAGACGCAACTCACCCGTACCAAACCGTACACACCCGCAGCCAGGCCGAGCCCCTCACTCAAACATCCATCGATGAGTCACCCCACAACCGAGGAGCGAGAGGCATACGACGACCTCTGCGATGCTATGGGAGAGGAGAAATCATTGGCGGGCTTGTTGGAGTACGTGTCGTGGCATAGAAAAAGCGAAGAGGGATTCGCCTCCGCCCCCGCCACCGCAAAAGATGAAGGGCATCCCAAGTGGAGTAATACCAAGCAAAGGCCCCCCCGAAAAAAAGTTGGAGCGGTTGGGATGCGCAATCGCGAGGTTCTACAACCCCACGAGCGGGCGGTGCGCGCCGTGATCAACAAAGAGACGGGTGCGCACCGCGGTTCGTTGGATTGTCGTTGCTAGGTTGTATTGTTGCTTAATTAACCTTCTTCTTCCTTCACGCACGTTGTGCGAATACTCAGTGTCGATGAAGGAATGGAATCCCCTCGTCAACGTGGGGGGCCAACAAGAAGCGTACTCCGAGCTCGTGCGCAAAATCGCCAAGGAGAGTGGTCACGACCACTCCGTGGACGTAACAATCCTCCCCTATATACAGGGGAAGATAAGAAACGACGTCAACAACTTCCGCTCCGCGTTCCGTTATGGATCGTGGAAGAAGGAGGGCAAAGCGTGGGTCTTGAGGCCCCACGCAAAGCACCCCTTCACGAAGGTGGAGGGGGCGGAGGGAATCTCCGTCACGGTCTACAACGACGCGGCAAAGCTTGAGGCCTTGAAAAAAGCTGGGATTGAGCCTGTGGCTCTTCCCACCACGTACGAGGAGGGCCTCCCTAGCCTGGAGGATACACGTAAGTTGCACGTAATGAGCCCTTTTGTGATAACATGCATAACTTATTACCTCTCTGGACACTGTGTTTTCTGTTAGTACACCTTTAGTACGGCGTCAACATACTAACTGCATACTAACTGTATACTAACTGCTTTGCAGGCGAGTGTTTACTAGCCTCGTGGTCGAAGAGAGTTGTATCCCTCGGGGACGAAGAGGAGGAGGGCGCCGAAGAGGAAGAGCCCCTCCGAAAGCGACCTGCTGAGTCGGAGGAGGCCCCCGGGGCTTCTCCCTCCAAAAGCACGAGAGCCCAAAAGGCCAAAAAGGGCAAGGAGGATCCTCGCGACAAGGGCAAGGAGGGGGAGGGGGGGGGACATGGAGGCACCCAGTCGGACGAGGAAGACCACGTCAACCTGGCCTCGAGGTATCCAGTGGGGACCGAGGTCTACGTCTACGCCCGCCCTACGGCCGATGACGAGGCCATCAAAGCCCCATTGGAGGAGAAGGAATACTTCACCTCCAACGGGGCTTTAAAACAGGAGGTGCCCCTGTTGGCAGGGAAGGTCACTGTGTGTGACCTCCACCAGTCAGTGGAGCATTGGCACGTATCCGATGAGCTGAAGCTCCCCCCCCTCTTCCTGGGTCTGGAGGTGAGTTTTGCTGCACTTTTTGCCTTTAGGATGCCTTTAGGATGCCTTTAGGATG
>LGRX02026472.1:10591-21135 GCA_001247695.2 Cymbomonas tetramitiformis | reverse complement strand
GTTAAACACTGTGTAACGACGTACTAACGACATCTTAACTGCACTCTAACGGCGTTTCCAGTACCGGAGGTTGTTCAGGTTTTTCACTCACCTTGCCGGAATGGCGCGGGTGTCATTCGATTTCACGTCATCGCCCGATGGCACGACATGACGCACATCCGGGTCTGGGACGTCTCGACCGCATCCGTGCAGGCCTGTCCGCGCCGTATCCTTTTGAACAACCTTCGGTGACGAAAAAGGGTTGCTCGACTAACCCACACGGTCGTGCCATAGCACATGCCACAATCACATAACGCCAAGCCGTTTTTATAAACCAACCCTCCGTGTTGAACCTCTGCCGCCCGTATTGCGCTTTCATGTGCGTCGTCTCGCATCTTCCACTCCATCTCCAATGGCGTCATCAGCGGATGTTGAAGACGCATCTCCGTTGACACCGTGCTGCGAGGATATGAAGCCGTTAGTACACTGTTAGCACTTTATCACAATGGTAACGGCGACCTAACTCCCGGCGATAAGAGCTCGGATGGGGGCTCACCTCGCCATGTTCACCTCCTCGTTACCCAAGCTCGCGGGGGACGCGGGAGGGCGTGTGTCGTGGGTGTCGGTGCCGATGAAGTTGTTCCATTGGACATCTAGCCGCTCCAAGTTCATCTCATCCGTTTCACCAAAGTACCGCACCGGTTCCCCCATGTGGCGGAAAGCACGATTCACGGCCTCCCAATCGGCAAATCCGGGAGGGAAAATAGGTAAGGTCTCACCGGCGGCGATGCCCTCATCGTCGTCGAACATGCATATACAGGAGTACATCCGTGTCAACCGGGGATGGGCAGGTTCCCCAACTACCAAAGTCGCCGGTAGACCAAGTTGGCGTAATATGTCTTTTACATCCTTAAAGTCTTCGGGGTCGTCGTCCTCAATGGATTCCACGATGCTTACCACGTCAACGCGGTCCTCTATCAATGACGAGGGACGGGCGTCGTCATCGGTGGGGTCGGCCATCGGCTCGGGGCGTGGCGAAGGCGAGGCGGGCGGCGGGGAGTCGTGGACGTCTCCTATCAAGGAGGGAGCGGAGGGGGTGGTGTCGTCATCGGTGGGGTCGGTCATTGGCTCGGGCGCGGTGAAGGCGAGGCGGGCGGCTGGGAATCGTGGACGTCTCCCTATCAAGGATCGGAGGGGTGGTGTCGTCATCGGTGGGGTCGGCCATTGGCTCGGGGCGCGGTGAAGGCGAGGCGGGCGGCGGGGAGTCGTGGCCTCGCCTGGAGATAGCACGCCTTTATACCACTGTTAGCACGCTAAAGGCGTGGTAAAGGCACCCTAGCGCCGACATACAAACCGCCCAAAGGGGGGGCTCACCTCGCCAGGTCCACATTCCCATGACGCGGAAAGTGGTCGGGGAGCTCGGTCGTCTCGGGGTGTGGCAAAAGCGTGGCGACAGAAGAGTCGCCGTCGTCCTCAATGGATTCCACGATGCTTACCACGTCAACGCGGTTCTCTATCAATGACGCGGGACGGGCGTCGTCATCGGTGGGGTCGGCCATCGGCTCGGGGCGTGGTGAAGGCGAGGCGGGCGGCGGGGAGTCGTGGACGTCTCGTATCAAGGAGGAAGGAGGGGTGGTGTCGTCATCGGTGGGGGTCGGCCATTGGCTCGGGGCGCGGTGAAGGCGAGGCGGGCGGCGGGGAGTCGTGGCCTCGCCTGGAGATAGCACGCCTTTATACCACTGTTAGCACGCTAAAGGCGTGGTAAAGGCACCCTAGCGCCGACATACAAACCGCCCAAAGGGGGGGCTCACCTCGCCAGGTCCACATCCCCATGACGCGGAAAGTGGTCGGGGAGCTCGGTCGTCTCGGGGTGTGGCAAAAGCGTGGCGACAGAAGAGTCGCCGTCGTCCTCAATGGATTCCACGATGCTTACCACGTCAACGCGGTTCTCTATCAATGACGAGGGACGGGCGTCGTCATCGGGGGGGTCGGCCATCGGCTCGGGGCGTGGTGAAGGCGAGGCGGGCGGCGGGGAGTCGTGGACGTCTCGTATCAAGGAGGAAGGAGGGGTGGTGTCGTCATCGGTGGGGTCGGCCATCGGCTCGGGGCGCGGTGAAGGCGAGGCGGGCGGCGGGGAGTCGTCGACATCTCGTATCAATATCGAGAGAGGGGTGGTGTTATCGATGGAGGCTGCGACAATGAGCATGATTGCAGTGGCAATGGACATGAGACAATGTCGCACGCCACGTGTCCGTACTGTAATTTTATGGGAAATACGCGGTCGGCGTACATTACCTTGCCCGGTTCTTCTTCCAAAATGGACGGGATCGGCAACGATGACGGGTACCGTAGGGTCGTTAGCATATCTTGGGCGCAACGATGAAAGTCGCGGGGAGTCATGCAAGTTGGTTCGTCCTTGCGATGGCCACAAGTGTAAATCTGAACCATGCCGACGTTTCTCGACTTACGCGCTTCCAATCTACAAGCGGTTACGTGACAAAGAGCACGCATCATGTCTCCCGTTTGGCACCTGCCACGTTAGAGTGCAGTTAAGATGTCGCTAGTACGTCGATACATAGTGTTTAACCCCTAAACGGCGAATTGTTCCGATATCGGAACAAGTCCGGTCGTGGGAATGTGCATCCATGTGGCACCACATGCTCAAGGGTCGGCATAAGGAGCATTTCAAGGCGTTCAAACATGCCCTTTTGTGTGTTGCGAATGACGAATCATTGGGATGGGTAGTGGATATACGCAATATATCTCACATACCAACATGTTCAACTATGCTAATTCTTGAAAGTTGGCCTTTGGGAGCTTGAATATTGCGTAAAATCATACAAATTCGAGGCTAAAACCCGACGTTTCTGCCCAAATGGGTGGGACTAAGAAGGTGTATAACATGTCGCGTGTCCATTGGCATCACCCTCGTGGTTGTATGCATCAACCATGCGATATATCACCAAGAATATGGAGCAATCGTCCTAAATTGCGCTTAAGTATGGGTGAAAATTCCTTAAGTATGGGAAAGATTTACAATCGAGTGTTTTTTTTGGTGTTTTTTTGGGTGTTTTCCCTAAAAACCCACATATTCACCGGGATAAATGTGTGCTACTGGTTGGGAATGTGTTAATATTACTTATTCTCAAGGTTTCATGACGGTAGTCACCCAAGTAAATCGAGATGCAAGTTGTAATGGGGGATTGAAGAAATTTTACCTGCCCAAAAACACCAAATTTTGGCTTGGATATGTCATAAATCCGCATATATTGACGATAGGGATGCGTGTTATGATGCTCCTAAGCTTATATGATGGCCATACAAGACATATATGACACTGTGCATGCACATCGAGGTCGCAAGAGACCACACCGAGTGCATTCTCGAAAACACCATTTTTTGCATAAAATTCCAACCGCCGTTTAGGGGTTAACATGCTAACGGCATCATATGTGTGCGACAGTGCTGCGAAGGTCCAAATGGACGATTGTGATTCAAGAGTCCAACTGAAAGTTGGGGCACTTTCAAAGGGTCCTTGAAAAAACGAAATCACTCACCTTGCATTATTCACGCACGCCACAGTGGTTTCCGCCCATTGGGTAACTCGAAACTTCTTCGTGTGCTCCTCGAAATGTTGACCCAACCGGAAACCTTCCGGACAACCAACGGTATCGGCAGCAAGTGGTACCGCCGGAGTTGATGGTGCGGAGGTGGCAATATTCACCGGACCACGCGGTGGTGCCAAGGGTACTGGGTGAGGTGCTGGGTGACACATGGCCATTCGGGCTAGTCGCGGCGCACGCGTTTTGGCCACCGGTCGTTCTTGTCGTTGGAGGGAAAGCCCACGGTGACCCGGGGCCGCACGGGGTGTACTTGCGGACGCCTGCACGAACTGGTCATCGGATGCATTGGGGGGAAGTTGGCGAGTCCATTGTTCACGTAGCGCGGAGAAATGCTCTCCGGGGCGAAGTGCTTTACGGGGCATCGCAGGCCTGTGTGATGTGCACCACATAGCACGCCCTTAGGACACCTGTAACATGTTGTCGCCGTTAGCATGTAGTTAGCACGCCTTTAGCATGCGTGGCGCTAGCATGTTAGCGGCGTCTAGTCTCACCTAGTACGCCACTAACGGCGTGCAATATGGTGCCGTTAGCATCTAGTCTCACGTAGTAGGTACCGTAACGGTATCGTAGCGGCATCCTACAGCATACTAACAAAATCGCATGCAAACAAAAAAAAACAAAAAAACTGCAAGTTTGGCGTTAGGATACTAAATGGCATCATAAGAGCATGCTACGACCGGCATAATATCCGCGTAATGTACATGGCATGCTAAAGGGGTACTAACGTCATATGACTTGTATGACATAAGCTATAAGACCCAAAAATAGCGAAAAAAACAAAAAAAAAAAAAACAGAAATTTGGCAGGGAAATGGGCAAGTTGAAGGGAACACACCCCTCCAAGCAAAATGTTGGTTTTATTTTTTTTGCCATAGATATGAAGCATTTTGTGCGCACGATTTTTTCAAAATGCGCAGGAGCAAGAAAATAAATATAAACAAAAGAAATAAAATGAAAAGTTCTCACCCCCAATGATTTTGTAGCAATCGGACGGTCGAGGTGACACCCAGAAGAATGGGCCGAACAAAATCGTTTCTTATATATAAAATTGCCCTCTACAGGGATTCGAACCGAGCACCTTCCGCCTTCAAGAGCGACAACCTACCACTAGACCATTACGACAAGAGCGATGCACACTGTAGATGCAAGGTGACCAAGTTCAATGACACAACGTATGGCACAAAAGGGCTTGCGTAAAAAGGTCACGAAAAAAAGAAATTGAGCGCCACAAATTCGAACTGCGTGGTCAATGCGAATGCAAGGTAACGAACCGAAGTTCGAACGGTAACCGGGGAGGAGCGCCGTAGCATGTTAGCCGCCAACTAAAGGCGTCTTAACGTTTCACTCTGCGTGGTGTCTCATCGATAAAGACGCAACTCACCCGTACCAAACCGTACACACCCGCAGCCAAGCCGAGCCCCTCACTCAAACATCCATCGATGAGTCACCCCACAACCGAGGAGCGAGAGGCATACGACGACCTCTGCAATGCTATGGGAGAGGAGAAATCATTGGCGGGCTTGTTGGAGTACGTGTCGTGGCATAGAAAAAGCGAAGAGGGATTCGCCTCCGCCCCCGCCACCGCAAAAGATGAAGGGCATCCCAAGTGGAGTAATACCAAGCAAAGGCCCCCCCGAAAAAAAGTTGGAGCGGTTGGGATGCGCAATCGCGAGGTTCTACAACCCCACGAGCGGGCGGTGCGCGCCGTGATCAACAAAGAGACGGGTGCGCACCGCGGTTCGTTGGATTGTCGTTGCTAGGTTGTATTGTTGCTTAATTAACCTTCTTCTTCCTTCACGCACGTTGTGCGAATACTCAGTGTCGATGAAGGAATGGAATCCCCTCGTCAACGTGGGGGGCCAACAAGAAGCGTACTCCGAGCTCGTGCGCAAAATCGCCAAGGAGAGTGGTCACGACCACTCCGTGGACGTAACAATCCTCCCCTATATACAGGGGAAGATAAGAAACGACGTCAACAACTTCCGCTCCGCGTTCCGTTATGGATCGTGGAAGAAGGAGGGCAAAGCGTGGGTCTTGAGGCCCCACGCAAAGCACCCCTTCACGAAGGTGGAGGGGGCGGAGGGAATCTCCGTCACGGTCTACAACGACGCGGCAAAGCTTGAGGCCTTGAAAAAAGCTGGGATTGAGCCTGTGGCTCTTCCCACCACGTACGAGGAGGGCCTCCCTAGCCTGGAGGATACACGTAAGTTGCACGTAATGAGCCCTTTTGTGATAACATGCATAACTTATTACCTCTCAGGACACTGTGTTTTCTGTTAGTACACCTTTAGTACGGCGTCAACATACTAACTGCATACTAACTGTATACTAACTGCTTTGCAGGCGAGTGTTTACTAGCCTCGTGGTCGAAGAGAGTTGTATCCCTCGGGGACGAAGAGGAGGAGGACGCCGAAGAGGAAGAGCCCCTCCGAAAGCGACCTGCTGAGTCGGAGGAGGCCCCCGGGGCTTCTCCCTCCAAAAGCACGAGAGCCCAAAAGGCCAAAAAGGGCAAGGAGGATCCTCGCGACAAGGGCAAGGAGGGGGAGGGGGGGGGACATGGAGGCACCCAGTCGGACGAGGAAGACCACGTCAACCTGGCCTCGAGGTATCCAGTGGGGACCGAGGTCTACGTCTACGCCCGCCCTACGGCCGATGACGAGGCCATCAAAGCCCCATTGGAGGAGAAGGAATACTTCACCTCCAACGGGGCTTTAAAACAGGAGGCGCCCCTGTTGGCAGGGAAGGTCACTGTGTGTGACCTTCACCAGTCAGTGGAGCATTGGCACGTATCCGATGAGCTGAAGCTCCCCCCCCTCTTCCTGGGTCTGGAAGTGAGTTTTGCTGCACTTTTCGCCTTTAGGATGCCTTTAGGACTCCTTTAGTATGTTATTGGCGTCTTAACGGAATTTGCAGCTGTATTCACTTTCCCCTCTAACTTAAGTTAATCTGGTTTGCCACAGATATCCAAGGCAAACCAACGAACCGGGAACTCAGGTGTCGACGAGTTCGCAGGGAAGGGGGTCACGGCCATCAACACGATTCTGAAAAAAGCCGACCCTTTCCTCAAAAAAGCCCTTGTAAGGGGCAAGGACCTTGAAAAATATTTTTGGGCAGCCTTCCGGGGCAAAAAGAACGTTGTCATGGCTGCTAGTCCCTTGCCCTTAGTCATAGATGCCGCGTACATCCGGTACGGGGCATTAGAGCACGCCTTCGCGGCCCCCCCCGAGGAGGATGCGTGAGGAGGATGCCCCTCACGCGTAAGTACCTTATTGGTAACATTTTTGTAATTATGAATTTTTGTACTTGTGCAAATAAATCAAACTTGTTTCATAGTTTTGTAGCACGTTTGCTTGCATTGTTTCCCAATCTTGTTTTGCTATTGCACACTCCGTCCATAACAATATCAGTATGCCGTTACTATGTCCCAGATAGCATGTCGTTAGGACGCCTTTAGGGTGTCGGTGTTAGTATGTCCTAACGTCGTCCTATTAACATCATAATGGCATCCTAACGCCAGTTATAGTGCATGTGTTAGTATGTCCTAACGTCGTCCTGCCTACGAGCATCATAATGGCATCCTAACGCCTGTTAATATGCATATGTTAGTATGTCCTAACGTCGTCCTATGAACATCATAACGGCATCCTAAAACCAGTTAACCCCTTAGCTGCGACACGTTGAGAATTCTCAACAAGGCCTCGAAAATGAGAGCGTGGCTTACCATGAAACTGCATATGCGCGGTTGGCGCATCGAATATTGTAAGGTTTGTGGGTGCACTCATGATATATGGCTACAGGTTAACCAATAGTATAGCACATATACTAGTGCGATATATCTCTCACGTGTTAGTATTTCCAAACCCAAATTTGTCTATTTGTGTCATTTTGCGCTTAAATTTGGCTTTGAAAAGTAGCTAACCAAGCCATAAACATCCCGTATTGGTAAGCATATACGTGGCCATGTGGAAATATACGATAGAAATGGATCCCAACGCCAGTCTCGCATGCAACATGGGGTATTATATCACCACATAGTCTCATTTTATGAGCAAAATCACCTGAGTTTTAGCTTAAGTATGGAAAACATTTCTTAAGTGAGGAAAACATTTGAATCCAAGTGTTTTTTCGGTGTTTTTTTGGCCATTTTTGGTATTTTTTGGCACATTGGGCGGTATTAATGCGTACTATGGATTAGGGATAGTCTAACATGTTAATTTCCGCGATATTTTACCATGATACAGGTCAATAAGACTGCAGTCACGCATCGTACACAAGACGTATGCGTAATTTCTATGCTCAAAATACTCAAAATTTTGGTTGGATAATCCATATATCTCGAGATATACGATAGATATAGCTATACCATGATTCGTTGTGGCTTATTTGATGGTCTCCTATAACATACATGATGTCGTATGCGTGCATGCGGCCATGATCACGCAATACTTTGAATTGTCCCCAAACCACATATTTTTGCAAAAAATTCCAACCGCAACTAAGGGGTTAAGATGCATGTGTTAGGGGCGTCCTAGCGGCATCATATGCACGTACTAACGGGTCGTTAAGACGTATGGCGTTAGTATGCCGTTAGCATCAGGGAAGATATCTTCCTGGGATTGGCCGGCCCGGGGCCGTGTCACGGAGGCCCGGGCCGAAGGCGGGCCGAAGGAAAAGTTGCGGATGGGGCGAGTCGCATTGAGGGGAAAATCGATAAATTTCCAAAATTTTATCGATTTTTGACAAATTGTCATACTTAAAATTAAAATTTTGCGCCTGCGGCGGGCAATTTTGGGTTCGGGCCGAGACGGGCCGAAATGTGGCCGAAGTAAATTCCCAATGCGGGCCGAGTCACCTCCGCGGAAGATATCTACCCTGGTTAGCATCTAGTTTCACGTAGTAGGTACCGTAACGGTATCCTAACCGCATACTAGCGGTATACTAACTTGACTACATATACTGCTGTTAGTATGCCTTTAGTACACCTTTAGTACACATACTACAATTTCCTAGGACCGTAGGGAGCACTACTAGTACTACGGTGCTGGTTACTTTACTTTCTATTATGGGATGGACTTCCGTGAGGCCACCGCTGACTACTTTATTTGGTACTGTCGATTGACTTCTTGCTCACTCTGGAGGCACACCAACATGGTGGTGTGCAGAACTCCTGTGACCTCAAAGACTTCTTCAATCTGATTTATGTTTTACTTTGACTACTTTGTATTCTTCAAACTGACTTGCTAGCACGGTTCCTTTCACTTGTTTAGCGGTGCATTAATTGCCCGTATGTTTCTGCTCACGTGCTACCTAGAGGTTTCCAATTTTGTGTATCAGAATAGCACAGTTGGATTGGCAGTTAGACTTGTCACCTAACACTAACATCATACATTTTCTGACTCTCCTAGCCAGTCACCACCCACAGTGCTCACATGGCATCCATGACATGCCGGTAAAGTGTCATCTAAGAATTGGTTAATGATACCAAAATTGTCTTGTTAGCGCGGCCCAAAACCGCTCCAGACACGACTGCCGTTCGCGTACGCTCATTGGTCCTACGTGGCATACAAGCCGGCGGCTTCGAAAACATTTATTTTTCAAGCCACTAAAAAACATTATTGAAGCTGCACGTGCTCTACAGAGGGCTCAGACTTTCATACGGCGTATTACAAAGTACCGGGTCGCTCACAGTTGCGTATTTTAAGAACCTTTTCAGGTGACGCGGTTTGATATTAAAAAACATTCACAACATAAAGATGCGATCATTTTTGTTCAGTTTTTAAAGAACCCTTTTTATAAAACTTTTGGTGTTGCGGAATTTCGAGTTCGGGTCTGAGTTGATAGGAACTGACCGCGTTCGCTGCTGACACGACGGCCACTGTGTAAGTCCCGAATTTCCGCTGATAGGCTTGAACTACTATTGCGGTGCACTCTGTTCTGCATCGCATGCGCTCAGACTTGGTCACAGCCTTTTTTGACCTCACAGGAAGGTTTTTAGCTTTTTACTTAAAGGGAGCAGCGCGTCCAGAGAGTAATTCTCTGGCGGGATGTGTGTGTCCTCGGGTCTAATCACCCCTGCTCCCCCCTCTAACTCTGTCGGACTTTGCTGTGTGCAGATTCGCTTCGAGAGCTGCAAAAAAACTCCCAAGAAGGTAAACCAAAGGTGTATTTTTTTCACGGGCTGTTTTGAGCTGAAGAGCAGCTGTTTTTTTCAGTTGACGAAGCCCGTAATGACTAGTTTTGTGGAGGCTAGAATTGTTGAGCGCGGCAGCGCCGAGAAAATACGAATGAGACTGCAGCAGGCCCAGTGCAGCCTGCGAGCCTCATCTTTTTACCTTAGTTTGGTTTGCCTAAGGCACAGGCCTTCTGGTGGGTGCATATCTTGTCTCCATAGTGCTGATAGTATGCGTGGTATTTTTGGGGCTGCAGTCTGAGTGTTGGGGCGAACCCCACTCAGCTTGGGTTGAATTCCCAACAGTCCCGTGGGGGGGGAGCGGGGATGCAAGTGCCGCAGGTGAAGAGCGAAGTGTTCCCCTCTTGCGGAGGGAGTTGCGACCCGCTGTAACTCCATAATAGGCGGGAATACGCCTTCCTGTTTGTTGCACTTTTGATAGGGAAACTAGGTAGAACCCTGACTGCGTGTTGCTGGAATCAACACGCAGTAAGGGAACGACGAGCTGGGGTGGTGTGCTGAAATCTGTATAGGCAGCCCTGACTGGGAGTCCCGGTCAGGCCCCTATGACAGATCCCTAGGACCAACACTGGACTGCTGACTGATCTGTAGGTTCGTACTGTGACACACGCGGTGTCACAGGTAGGCTAGACTTCGAGACCGTCCGAGACCGTTCCGGGTATATCTAGCTTAGGGTTTATTTATCTTATACAGTTTATCCACACGAGTACGGGACTTTCTGATATCTAGTGTACTTGGATATTCCGGTATAGG
>LGRX02026472.1:0-10571 GCA_001247695.2 Cymbomonas tetramitiformis | reverse complement strand
TGTTCGTGCCTGAGAAGGCTCTGAGCAAGATCCGTGCTTGTGTGTCAGACTTGTTGAGGCTGTTTCATAGGCTGCCTCTGAGGCTTGTAGCCAAGTTTGCAGGCTTGGTCAATGCCCAGTGGTTTGTGCTAGGGGGTGTCACCAGACTGTTTGCTAGGGCGGCTGCGGTGCTCATTGCTGACACCTTGACTTGGGGCTCGTGGGCCTCTCACGTCCCGGGCTCTGATGCTCTCCGGGCAGAGCTTGAGTTTTGGCTGACTGACGGCTTCCGTAGGCACCAGAGAGGCATTTGGGAGCCCAGGGGGGCGGGGCTCCAGCTGGAGACAGTCCATGCGGACACTTCTGAGGTGGCATGGGGCTCCTGGCTGGAGCAGTCCTTAGGGGGACCTGAGCTGCTTGGCCACAGTTATCTGACCATGTCAGACAGACTGAAGTCATCCACTCTCAGGGAGCTCCGGGGCATTTTTGACTCTCTCCGGGCATTTGATGTTGCTGGCAGGCTGAGAGGGAAGAGGGTGCTTGTCATTTGTGACAACCAGGCTGTGCATTTTGTCATTGAGTCTGGCAGTAGGCATCAGGAGCTCCAGGAGCTGGCATTAGCGGTGCATGATTTCTGTGCTGACCACGGGGTGGTTTTGTCCTCCCTTTGGATGCCCAGGGAGTTTGAGACCCGGGCTGATGCCCTCTCCAAGATCAGAGACCATGATGACTGGATGGTCAATCCGGCAATCTTTCGGTGGGCTGACCCGTGGATTGCCGGGGGGTGGAGGCACACCCGGGACAGGTTTGCAACTGATAAGAATTGTCTTGTTTTTGACAGTGCAGGTGCCCCGTCTTTCAACAGTGCTTGGCACTGTCCAGGTACGTCTGGGGTTGACACCTTCAGTCAGACGGATTGGCGGGAGCACGTCAACTGGTGCAACCCGCCTTTTCGGATGATCGGGAGGCTCCTGCTGTTTCTGCAGGCTGAGAGGGCTGCGGCCTCCATTGTGGCCCCGGTCTGGACTTTCCAGCCGTGGTGGGTCTTGCTGTGTCCCGACGGGGTTCACTTGGCAGACTGTGTGGTGCAGTGGGCGGAGCTCCAGCCTTCTGCGGACACCTTCCTCCCTGGCCTCGGAAGGGCCAATGAGGGGGGGTGGGCCTGCCGGATTTTCGGGTCCTCCTCTTGCGGGTCTCCTTCGATGAGAGGGAGCCTGCGGGCCCCGGTCCCCGCTGTACCTTGGGAGGTTGCAGGGCTTGTGACTGGGGTAGGGGTATGAGATGGGGGCTGCCTTTCATGCAGGCATCGTAGGCACTGGGGAGCAGTGGGCTGGGCTGCAGTTCTCCGTGACGGACCCGCTGGAGATGCAGCTGCGGGCAGACATGCTGTTGGCGGTGTCTGGCACCCGTGAGGCTAGCACCATGCGGGGCTACTCTCGGGTGTTCGTGCGGTACCAGGCCTTCTGTCAGGACCGTGACCCGCCCAGGGTGCCTGTTCCTGCCGACCCGGTCACGGTGGCTATGTACTTGCAGTACATATCCAATGCGGCCAGGACGTTCTCTATGGTGAAGACCGCTTCGGCTATGGTCTTCACTGCTCATGACTTGGCTCTGGTCCCGGCGGACCGGAACCCCACTTCTCATTGGCTGGTGGCCGCGGTACGGGAGGCGGCTCACAGGAGGCTGGGGGACAGACAGGCGGCTCAACAGGAAGGAGCCGCTGGAGTTTGCATTCGTGCAGAGTGGTGCCCGTTGCTGGTTGATGCTGGGAGGGGTCACTCGGCAGATGTTTGCTATACTGGGTTTGGACATGTGGACAGGCTTTTGGCGGTATGACTGTGCGGAGAAGGTGAGACTGCGGGATATGGAGTTCTGTGAGACCCACATGACCACCTTCCTGGAGAAGCGGAAGACGGACAAGTACAGGTATGGTCAGCTGGTGGAGGTTGCCCGGGCGGCGGAGGGGCAGCCTTTGTGCCCAGTGGAGGTCAGTCAGAGGTGGGTTGACACTCAGATTGCACGGGGAGTGCAGCCCGATGAGCCACTGTTTCAGCAGATTGATGGCAGGCGGTTTCAGCGGGACCCGTCGGCTGACTGCCTATAGGGGAAGAGGCTGGATTATCCTCAGCTGAGGAGGTACCTGTTCAGGATGCTTGGTGAGGCCTCTGGGCTGGACCCCGAGGCTCTGAGGCAGCTGTATGGGACCCATTCCCTGCGGTCTGGTGGGGCCACGGCGGCGGCTGCGGCCGCCTACAAGGCTACCAACCTCAACCGCAGGCTGGCGGTGTCCAGAAGCATGCCCCATGCTCAGCAGAGTAGGCGGCCCTTCTTGCCTGATTGCTTGATTTGCTGCCATGCATTGTACGTGCACTGCTTTGTGGTGATCTTTGTGTGCTTGCACCGGCCGAATTTCCATTCACATATGTGTCATATGTGTCATGCAAGCTGGGCTATGTAGCCGCAGCTAATTAGAGAACTGATGGTTTTCTGATCAGTGTAGTATGACAGGCAGTATGACTGTCATACGGAGCAGATCTGAAAACTGAGGTTTTCTGATCAGTCGGAGGCCTTAAGAGGCCAGCTTCGGACTGAGGCGGCTACTTGCCGTGTTACTGTGATTGTGTGGACTTTCCCACCCGCCCCCCTTGTGCTTCAGGTACGGATGAGGAGAGGCCGCTCTTAGTGCAGGAGCTGCAGGACTTGGAGGACCTGGAGCAGCTGGGCTCTGAGCTGGAGGCTGTGCACATCCAGCCCGCAGAGGAGGGGCAATCGGCTCAGTAGAGTGTAGGTAGAGGAGACTAGGACCAGTGCCTGTTCAGTGTCGACCGTTGTGGTGAGAGGTAGCTACAGTTATCCTTCGATGGGGGGCTGCGAAGCTGCCTCATGCTGCTTCTCATCTAGGCATTGTTCAGTAGGCTTTGCTAGGTGATGGCTTTGTTATTGCTGTCATGCCTGACTCTGTGCTGGAGCGGGTGATTATGCTTTTTGAGGGTTTCAGCCCTAGCTTAGCATTTTAGGTCCATAGTCTGTACTCTTTAGGGTAAAAATGATATTAGTATGTGCGGGCCTCAGTCCTTTGGCACGAGGGGCATGTGCCCGCATGCAGAAGGCTGGTGTCGGCAGTCGGGTCGTGGGACCCTGATTCCTGTCTGACGGGAGTCCTTGGTTTGTGGCACTTATGGATTTTTCGTATTATTATTTTTTGTAATTCCACACGCAGTGCACCGGCCGGGTTTCCATTCACATATGTGTCATATGTGTCATGCAAGCTGGGCTATGTAGCCGCAGCTGATTAGAAAACTTCATCCAACTTCATGTGCATGTTCATGTTCCGGATGTTGGCTTGTGTCACAGTAGTGCCACAGTAGTCAGTGTCACGGTAGAGCTCTAGTTTTTCTTTTCTTTTCTAGTTCTAAGTTCAAGTTCGTTGTTGAAGTTGATGTTGCATGTTGATGTTTGGATGTTGATGTTCGGATGTTGATGTTCGGATGTTGATGTTCGTTGTTGAGGGGTGACGAGAGCATTTTCCATTTTCCATTTTGCATTTACCATTGGTTCTGTGACTCTTATCCCCAGAGCTTAAAATGCTTATGGACTAAAATAGACTTAGGGTTGTAACATTTATGGGGTCCATAACAACATAGAAACTCTGGGGAAAGAATAAAAAAAGAAAAAGAAAAAAGAAAAAGAAAAAAAGAAAAAATGTGACTCTTCCTATTGGAAGCGTGATATTTGGAGGTGCACAGCCGTTACGCCTGCTCCTACTCATCATCGATTCAAGGTAGTTTTTGGTTGTTTTTTAAGCCAATTATGTTTGTGCCTCGTTGTGCGGAATTGACATTTTCGTGGCCCATGACGATGGAGAACGTAATAGCGACAAGCACTAGCTCTCCAATATAAATCAATATTAACGTGATCAACTCTGAATATATAATTTACGAGTCGCTTCAAACCCGACGCTTGAGCACAGAGTGAGGCTCGAACACGAGACCTCGGGGTTCATAGTTGCGCAAACCGACATCGGTATCGTGCAACGACCTTCCGTGGGGAAGCTGATTTCACCCCCACTGTATGGGGGCTTGCTTCTCCTTGCTTCACCCCTCACCGTGTGTGGCATGATTGTGTCACGCCCGTGACGGTGTCCTCGTGCCTTAGCCTTCCTAGTTAGACATTCCGTGTTTCGTATGTCTTAACGAGTTTTATGCTATTCCCTTCCGAGCACCCGACACTGTGTTTTCTGTGACTCCACTGTATATATAAAATCCGTATTGTATATGTGTATCACTAGTTTACCCTTTCCGTCAGGTCAACAACCCATTCACGCTACGTGGTATTCGGTTCTGCTGGATTTGACACTGTGACACCCGAAACTGTCACATGTCACTTCCTATAGTAAATAGTAGGCTGGGTGACCGTCACCAGTAGACGGGAAACACCCGTTAGGTATTTATGTTATCTCTCTCTTTATCAAGACACACTTTACCGTTCTGATCCGTAACCCTTAACTCAGGGTTTATCACTCTAGTTAGATATATATTACCGCCGAACTATATATCTACCAGGTTTGGCCCCACTTGCGTTTTATTTAGCCACTGCGAGATTGCCACTATGAGTGGCTAAGCTCGGACGCCTGGGATGGAGTGAGGCGCTCCGCGCGTGAGAGCGCCGGCAGTCGCGGGTATGGCCTAAATTTTATGGGTTGATTTACGGCACGCCGCACCGGTTGGAGAGAAATTTTCTTACGGGATTTAACGTTGGACTGGTTTACGTTTTCTGGTTGGATCCCACACCGTTGCGTATTGGCCGCCTATTCCACACGACTTCCCGGAATTATTTGATCTCTCACGGCTGCTGTATCGACGACCCGCGCGTTTCTTGGCCGCCCACGACTGTCGCATCTTTCACGTTTTCTTTGCCTCACTCCGCCCCTTCAGTCCTTCTCATCATGGTTGCTTCCACTCGAGCCACCGCTAGCATGGCGAGTCGCCGACGCGCATTATCCACGATTTTTTATTCAGAGGCTGCGAGGAGCCGAGGACGCGGGCCACACTCCTGGACGAGGACGTGAAGGCGCTGTTCATCAAGGCTCTCGACACCGCCTTCTACCAACCGGTGGTGTCACGATTGCTTCTCCACGATCAACGAGCCGCTCACGACCTCCTCACGATTCAACAATGGGTGCGTGAATGCTACTCCGAGCACGTGCGGGCGGGCACCGCCACGGCGTCCGCACACCGATATTCTCACGGCACGCATTTCGTGGAGGGGGACGCCGATGACTCCGGTGGACCCGGTGAGCTTGCGGATTTGAGGACGATAGTCCTCGACTTGAAGCGGCAGTTGGCCGCATTTGTCGCATCCGACCGGTCCGAGCCGTCCACACGCGGGTACACTCCCCGCGCGGACAAGCCGGACCGCCGCATCAAGACCCGCTTCGCGACCACGCCCCTCCCCAAGGGGGGAAATTGGCCTCAATCGGTCTCCAAGAAGGTGGCATTCCATCGCGACACCGGTGCGACCGTGCCGTACTGCCAAAATCAGGTGTGCGCGAAGGGCAAGGCGCGGCATTGGCATCGGGACTGCCCGAACGGTGGCCGGACCGGGCTCTCGGCCTACGCTTTCGCTGAGGAGGCCGAGAACTCGGTGTTGGCCGCGAAGTTTCAACATGCCATCGACCACGACGACGCCGAAGAGTTTGACGCCCTTTGCATGCTCGCGGGCGGGAAGCCGGATATCTTCGGTTTCTTCGCCGACATCTCCGCGTGCTCGTTCTGCGAGGAGGACGGTGAGGCCCTCGTGTCCGCTGTCACCGAGTTCTCGGAATTGGCGCGCACGGCTACGGCATCAGCTTTCAACGTCAACACCTTCACCGCCGACGTGCCGGTGGTGTCGGAACCGACCGCGCACTCCCCGCCCGCGTCGGTTGAGTCCGACGAAGAGTGGACCGGTCCGCACAACCCCTTTTGCCCTCCCGTCACCCGCACGTTTGCCGACTTCATCGAGGGCACGGGGGTTGCATTGGGGGCGCCCGACGAGCCGCCCATGAGCATGAACTTGCTCTCCGCGGTCGGGGCACCGGAGGGCGTGAAGGGCTACGCGCCCGCAACCTACATCGCGAGCGACGACGACGACGGGGGTGCCTCGGTTGCGCTGCCGCAGCCACGGTACGGCTGTGGGAGGGGCATTCCAGGCTTTGGTGGGTCTTTACTTACCTCATCTTTGGTGTGTGCACTTTTCGTGATTTGTGCTACCGCCGCACCGCACACCGTTTCCGGTGTCGGTGGTGCCGATGCACGCTCATGCACGGCTCCGCCGGTCGGTGGTGCTGCGTGGACTGCTTCCGCAGTCCCAACTGCGGAAACTTCACCACCTGCGCCGTGTCATGACGATCTTGGCGACGCAGTAGGTGGTGCGGTGCCGAGTGCTATACCGCCGCGGAGACAGGCGCGGTATCGGGCGCTGCGACAGGGATTCCGCTCCCACGGCTCTCTCCCGCTGCCGCCAGAGCTCGTGGATCCCGATCCACCAGTTCCACCTTCACCGCCTTACCCGCCACCACCGTACTCGTCCGAGGACGAGGCGCCGACCTCTGGGGACTCCGCGGCTGAGATCCACAATTCCTCAATTTCGTCTACGCATGATTTCCCACCGGCCCCGGAGGCCGACAACTACCTCACCCTCACGCTGCTCCGGGCTGGCCGGCCGGTTCCGGGGACCTCTAGTGGCTGAGATTGCTTGCGCCGTGCCTGCCTAGGGATTAGCCGGTGATTGGCTTTCTAGATGTGCGGAAGAGCTCTCTAAATTTGAGCTGTGTTTAGTTTTTTTTAGCACCTAACAGCTGTATCTGACAATCTTTGCTGTGAACTGGGACCGCCCTGACCAAGAGTACAGGCCCCCAGCTGTGCTACAGTTTCCTCCTGAAGTTGAGTAGGGAGTTTGTTGCTTCGTTTCACTACTAGCTCCGGTCACCACCCTAGGTGGTGTGCTGGATTTGACACTGTGACACCCGAAACTGTCACATGTCACTTCCTATAGTAGGCTGAGTGACCGTCACCAGTAGATGGGAAACACCCGTTAGGTATTTATGTTATCTCTCTCTTTATCAAGACAGACTTTACCGTTCTAATTCCGTAACCCTTAACTCAGGATTTATCACTCTAGTTAGATATATAATACCGCCAAACTATATATCTACCAAATTCGCATCAGCTCGCTTTGACCGCTCTCGCCAATTCTAGACTTCCCTCTGGCTTCCTTCCGGTTTGAGTGCATTCGCCTCATTCCAAATTCCCTTGCTTGTTTCACTTCGTGGCTTACCTACCGTCTGTGAACCTGTGATTGGCACTCCGCGATTTCCCTCGGCCTTCACTTCCAATTTTTTACCTTCATTCTAGCCAACTACTTCCTTCTCGACGTCCTTCAACACTCTGGCCAGCAGCGCCTCTGTTGCCGGAAAACTGGCTTACCGTACGACATTTTTGACATCACCGCCGTGTTCCTCGTCAAAAATTGTCCCGATTTGACCTCTCCATCGCTCGATTTGCCTAATTTTACGAAAAGTTCTCTCTTCGCTTGTGGACCCTATCGTGCAGAGTTCTGCGGTCTGCAGCCAGCGGTCATGTCCACTGCATGCCAGCGCGCGCGTATGGCCGTCGTGCGTTCAGCGATGGCCTCTCTTCGACTACATCGACATCATCTTCCCTTTGTGGCTACTGCCCGGCAGTCCTTGAGATCTAGGTTGGCAATAACGCATAACGCGTTAAAACGCACCCTTTGGCGTTAAAACGTGCGTTAAAACGTGCACCCCCCTATTTAAGCCCCCATACTTAAGCCTCCCAGCGCCCACTGTGACTGTCCCGGAACGATGTGGAATCGGGAATCTGGAATGACGTGCGTACCTTCACTTGTGGTATTCTGCAAACGTTAGTCAGTGTGTGATGAATTGTTGGCTGGCAGTGACATGAAATGATTGTCTCATCCCTTCCACTTGCGTGTATGCTAACATATACTGAAGGTACACGATAATGCTATCTACTATAATCTAGATGGTGTCTAGGTTACTAGGTATAGCTGAGCATGTATGCTGGATTTCCAATACATCCGGGACTCGGGGGGTTATTACGATGGGAAAATACAGGGTCAGATCGTCACGTTAGGATTTATACAATTCTCAATAAAATTTCTCTACGGTAATCACCCACTTTTAAGAAAACCCGACGTTAAGAAACCAGCCAGCGTTTGTGGGGGGTACCCAACTCGATGAGTACGGCTGGCTAGCTTTTCTCTCGACAGTATTAAGAAATAAGAGAATACAGTGTTAAGCTAAGAAAATGGGGGTGGCGGGGGGGGTACCCAACTCGATGAGTACGGCTGGCTGGCCCGAAATCCACTGTTTTCTTAAATATGGGCGATTGCTGTACGAGTATAATTCCCGTGTATAATCACGCTTTCTAGTGGAGACCCTGTATTTTCGAAACACTTGACCGCGCTTCAAGTAAGCGGTGAAATATCCCCTTTGGGGCATTTTTTACCAGCAACCTCTACGGTAAGTACCTTTTTACAAGATATATCACTTCTTTGAACACCTCTCTCCTCGTTTCACCTTTCCTCCAGCGGCCATCTTAGGACATACCCTTCGCGTCCTAACATGAAGGAAACACGATGTTGCGCGGTGGAAACCTTTAAGTAGCCTTGCAAATCGCATAATCGCAGCTTACCTCCCTTAATCTCGTCTTATTTTTTCACAGTATGTGAGCTTGATTTCCTCAGGCCCAAGATATAACGTTCGCGCGAAACACCTCTCCGGTCCTTCTCGCAAAAGACCTCTCCGTCCAATAGACCTCGCCAACCACGGTATTTTTCAATGACATTACAGCAAACAATTTAGACTTTACGTACTCAGGGGCTGAACTTACGCTTAACTTATGCTGAACTGACGCTCAACTTACGATGACCTTACGATGAAAAATTAAGGGGCTGAAGTTTTCCGCATGCGCGCTTGCTTCACCCACGTACACTCTCGCATGTATTTTTATTACGTTCAACACATTTTCCCTTCTTAATCTAGCTGTCTTAAGTCCCTCGTTCCTTTACCGCACAAGATCTTTCTTGCGCAAAAGGAATCTTCTACTAGCACGCCTTCGCTCCCTTCTTCTTCTGGGAGGAACGCAAACGAAGGGTGCGTTCGTGCGTTATCCAATCATTCTTTTCGGTCGTTACGCAATGTGTCTTAAAACATTAGCGCTTTTACTAGGTGTTTTCAACTCGATTACTCGCCTTCGCAGAAAATACAGGGGCTGAACCCTAAAATACATGGGCTGTACTTTTATACAGCCCCTGTATTTCCTCATGCCCTTCTAATGTTCTCCCTGTTGCTGTTTCGCATAGGATCTTGCACTTGAAGTGGTCCGCAGGGGTTTCCTTTTCGATTACTCGCCTTCGCAGAAAATACAGGGGCTGAACCCTAAAATACAGGGGCTGTACTTTTATACAGCCCCTGTATTTCCTCATGCCCTTCTAATGTTCTCGTTGTTGCTGTTTCGCATCGGATCTTGCACTTGAAGTGGTCCGCAGGGGTTTTCTTTTCGATTACTCGCCTTCGCAGAAAATACAGGGGTTGAACCCTAAAATACAGGGGCTGTACTTTTATACAGCCCCTGTATTTCCTCATGCCCTTCTAATGTTCTCGTTGTTGCTGTTTCGCATCGGATCTTGCACTTGAAGTGGTCCGCAGGGGTTTTCTTTTCGATTACTCGCCTTCGCAGAAAATACAGGGGCTGAACCCTAAAATACAGGGGCTGTACTTTTATACAGCCCCTGTATTTCCTCATGCCCTTCTAATGTTCTCGTTGTTGCTGTTTCGCATCGGATCTTGAACTCGAAGTGGTCCGCAGGGGTTTTCTTTTCGATTACTCGCCTTCGCAGAAAATACAGGGGCTGAACCCTAAAATACAGGGGCTGTACTTTTATACAGCCCCTGTATTTCCTCATGCCCTTCTAATGTTCTCGTTGTTGCTGTTTCGCATCGGATCTTGCACTTGAAGTGGTCCGCAGGGGTTTTCTTTTCGATTACTCGCCTTCGCAGAAAATACAGGGGCTTAACCCAAAAATACAAGGGCTGTACTTTTATACAGCCCCTGTATTTTCTCATGCCCTTCTAATCTTCTCCTTGTTGCTGTTTTCCACAGGATCTTGCACTTGAAGTGGTCCGCAGGGGTTTCCTTTTCGATAACACGCCTTCGTAGAAAATATAGGGGTATTACCCTAAAATACAGGGGCTAAACTCTTATACAACCCCTGTTTTTTCTCGTGCCCTTCTAATCTTCTCCTTGTTGCTTTGAGTTGTGTGATGATGCAAGTGTAGAGGGCGCAACCTCATAGTTGCTTTGAGTTGTGTGATGATGGAAGTGAGGAGGGCGCGGCCTCATGGTTGCTTCGAGTTGTGTGATGATGGAAGTGAGGAGGGCGCGGCCTCATAGTTGCATTGAGTTGTGTGATGATGCAAGTGCAGAGGGCGCGGCCTCATAGTTGCATTGAGTTGTTGCACTCATTCACCACTCAGTCGCCACTCAGTCGCCACTCAGTCGCCACTC
>LGRX02026471.1:0-41585 GCA_001247695.2 Cymbomonas tetramitiformis | reverse complement strand
TCCTTTCGTAATGTAATGTGTCACGATGCTGCGCGACCTCCAGGCTGCAACCAGCGTGTACCATCAGTCGCCTCACCACCTGTGCTCTCTGGTGGAGGTCCTTGACTCTGGCATCCTTCTCATCTTCGACCTCCACAGCAAAATCTATGCTGGGTGCCCGTTTCAAATCAGGCGGCACCACTGCCTCTTGGGCGAACAACATGGTGAACGGCGCCACCCCCGTGGACTCCTGGCGTGCTGCATTATAGCTCAGCACCAGTGGCCAAAGCTGCTCATCCCACTCATAATCGAGACCCTTCTCCAAGGCAAGCTTCTTAAAGCAGAACTTCATCGTGCGTACCACTCGCTCGGTCAGCCCATTGCCTTCTGGTGAGTCTGGCGAGGTGACTCGCCGGTCAATCAGGCAATCTCTGCACAACTGCTTGAACTCGCCTTCAAACTCCTTACCTCCATCCACCAAGCATTCTGCTGGCGCACCAAACACAGCCAGGACATGACTGCGAAATGCCGCCGCGATGGTGCTCGCCTCCTTGTCGGGAATGGGCACGCAGACTATGAACCTGGTGTAGTGCTCGGTCATGATGAGCACTCGGTTGTTGCCAGACTTGGTCTCTCTCCTCGAGGGCCATGCCAGATCCAGCGACCAACGATACATGAACGACACGATCTCAAGGGGGGACAAACATGCCTCCTCTCTCGCATAATGAGTCTTCACACGCTGACAGGTCTCACACTGAGTGACCACAGCCTCCACGTCTTTCTTCAAGTCGGCCCACCAATGGCGCTGCCACAAAAGATGCTGTGTCCGCCTTATGCCCCAATGTCCCGTTCTGGAGTGGTATTCTTTGACCAACGCAAGACGGTCAGCAGGCTTAGGTATTCTCACCTCCTTGCCCGACATAGTGACCATGTAGATCTCGTCCGTGGCCTCGTCCCATCGATGTCGTGCTGCTCGCCTCCTTACTCGACGAACTTCCTCTTCGGGCAACCTCACTCTACCATTGGACTTCAACCACCTGAGGCACCATGCATCATCGTGTACATCTCGATGCTTGTCACGATCTGCCTGCTGCTCGGCCACGCTGGCCATCAAGTCCTCGAACCTGGTGGTACATGTCAACCTGGGGAGCCTCATCTCTGACTCTCTGGTAGGCGGACTCCAGGCAGGCACATCCACGTGCGCTGCTGGGATCGCGCCCTCCTTCACGAAGTGGTTCTCATGCCTCTGACGATACTGCGCCATGGTGTAAAGCTGCCACTCGTTCTTCTTCTTCTTCTTGGTTCCAGCCTTCTGTCGCTGGGCTCCAATTCCTTCTGCGCCTTTCTGCCCTTGCGAGCACATTATCCGCAGCTTCTCCTCCCAATCGCGATGGGTCATAGTCTTCGCCACCTGCTGGGTGTATGCGTTCGAATTCTCAACCCATTCCGCCAGCAAAGCTTCCCTCTGCTGAAGGTCCGACCTCTCGTGGTCTGCCCAGTTGTTGTCTACAGCGATGGGCTGTCCTGGGGAATTCTCCGCCTCTGGGGACTCCTTGCTGTGAGGAAGCCCCTTCCTGCTTGCTTCTGCGACTGCCATCAACAGTTCCATTGCTCTGCGATCCATGGCCAGGCCCAGAATGCTTGCCAATTCTACGTCGCTTAGGCCGTCGGCCATGCGTAGCTCACTTGCGCTGTAGCCCATGGCTCGCGTCTTCTCTTCGAGGTTAACTTCTCGAGATTCTTCCTCGGCGTCTTCGCCGTCCCGGTTGCGCACCACGGTGCCCATCCTCGCTCTTCTGAACGCTCTTGACCCTTGCGTCGCCATGATGGTGGGTAATGCCCTCAATGGTTCTCCCACCACGTTCACCACGTAGTGAGGCGCGCGGTCTGTCCTTATCACTGGCCTGGGATGCCAGCCCTTGCATATGATTGACGATACAATTCGTCCTTCTGGTCTCACCACCTTGCTCATGACGGAGCGAAACTGGTGGCTCTGGAACAAGTTGCTCCAATACGCCCGCAACCGATGTGCGTAGGCGCCCGCTTGTGCTGCATCAAAGGACACTGGTCTACCAATGACGCTGGCAATGTACGGGAACACCTCGTCCCTGATCTTGGTTCCAGGTCTGTGCGACAACGGAGAAACATTTTCCAGGATATAACCTGGAGGCCTCTGCCGCTGCAGCTGCTGGAGTGTGGACAGAAGCCTGACCACTTCATAAAATAATTTGCTGTGCCTGCCATCCAGGCCTGTGAGTGTTCCAGCAGGGGAGAGATCCTGACATGGGAACCCACATACCATGACCCACTGGCGTCCTTGAAGAGCTCCTGCTCGTATGAAGTCGGCGCTGGTGGTCTCGCGCAGGTCTTGGGGTAAAGTCCCAAGCTCTATTGCATGGGGCGAGATGAGGTCAGGGTATCGTCTCAGCAATGCCGCACACCTGGCTCTGGCAACCGTCTGACTGCTCGGGGATATGTCCTGATACAGGTAGCGATCCACCTTCATCCCATTGCGGAGCAACATTTCCAGCCCAGCACATAGGCCTCCACATGGTTCGTAGCACACCACGCCTTCCTGCCGAGCTTGCGAGAAGAATCGGCTGCTCAGCACCCTGGTGTCGACCTTCTCGGGCTTCCGGATGCGCTCACCTTCAAAGTACGCATTGCTGTACACAGCAGGGCTTCCCTCGCCATGCGTGCCTCGCGTTGGCCTAACCAGGCTCAGCGCCTTCCAAGCTGCTCTGGCTAGCCTCCCAGAGTCGGTCACCAGCTCGGGCAAGTCGGTGTCGAACATGTCCCCATGATTGCATTCTAATTCCTCGTGGTAGTGCAAATCGAACAGACGATGCACTGGTCCTGTGCCCAGCTGCTCTATGGCAGCCATTCTGCAGTAGTTGGCAACCTGCACCTCTGGCGTGGCCTCTTCCCCTGGGGAAGCATCCCCAGCCAACATAAGGCACAAGTGGTCACAAAAGTCCTTCGTGTGAACTTCCCCCACGCCTGCGTGAAACGCAGTCACCTTCTCCCTCTCATGCCTTGCTCCAGTCTCATCTGTCGTGGACGGCAGTGGATAGCGAGACGGCACGTCAGCGTTGCTGTTCTTGGCTCCTGGACGGTACTGCACCGTGAAGTCGAACTCCTGCAAGCTGATTGCCCAGCGTAGATGTTGCCCTTGGAGATCGGCCTTCTCCATCAGGGTGGTGAGCGGTGAGTGATCGGTCACCAAGGTGAAGTGGACTCCATGCAAGTACTGCCTCAACGTGCGCACTGCCCATACCACTGCGAGCATCTCACCTTTGAAGCTGGCGTACTGTCTCTCCGTTTTACTCAGAGATCGGCTGATTGCCATACAAATGTACTCCTTCCCGTCATCGTCCTTCTGGCCCAGCACTGCGCCAATGCCATAGGTGCTCCAGTCAGTGTACAATATGAGAGGTCTGTCGTAATCGATGGGCCTCAGGCATCTCCCAGAACAGAGGGCATCCTTAAGTTCTTGGAGTGCTTGATCTTGCTGCTTCCCCCAGGCTGCCTTGATGTCAGTGACCTCCTTCTTGAGCAAGTCGTTGAGAGGGCGAGCCATCTCAGAGTAGTTTGGCCCCCCTGGCTCACCCACCAGGCCCTTGTAGTAGTTCATCATACCCAAGATCGAGCGGAGCCCAGTCTTGTCCTGAGGGCTTGGAAGCTCTTGTATGGCCTTGCATTTGGCTTCTTGCGCGCCAATGGAGTTGTGGCCAATACGATAGCCCAGAAAGTCCACCGTGGCTGCACCAAAAGTGCTCTTGCCTGCATGCAAACGGATGCCAGCATCCCCCAAGGTGCGAAGTACATCCTCAACGTCCTTCAAATGCTGCTCAGGCGTGGAATCCGTATAGACCACTACGTCATCGACGTACGCCACCGTGCAATGCTGCAAGTGCCGTAACTCGTAGTCCATGATTCTTACGAACGCAGAAGTAGCTCCAGCAGCACCAAAAGGCATCGAGGTGTATTGGTACAGCTGATTCTTCCACCAAAACGCCGTCTTGCTCCTGTCCTCTTCTGTAGCCATGGGAATCTGGTGGAAAGCTTTGGTGGCATCCAGAGTGGTCTTGAACTTGGCTTTGGCCACCTTCTGGTAGAGCTCCTCTGGTCGGTGCGGCAACGTGTTGTCTTTGAGGGAGTGTCGATTGACGCCCCTGAGGTCCACGCAGAACCTCGTCTGAGTCCACAGGCCAGTCTCGTGATCCTTCTTGCCAGCTACGACCACGTTGCTCGCATGCCTGCAATGCTTGGCTGCTGGCTCTATGAAGCCATACTCCAAAAGTTCCTTGCAATGGATATCGATGATTTCCTGCTCGCCCGGACTGTACTTCCTAGGTCTCTGGTAGGCGGCCTTGGATTCGTCTACGAAAGGGATGGAGAACGTGTTGTGCTTCGCTTTGCCCTTGTAGCCTTTCAAATCGTGAGGGCTGTTGGCAAAGGTGGTCTTGCATCTGCGAAGAACATTCCGCATTTCCTCCCAGTGTTCCTCCTTGAAGTCAGGATGTCCTCCAAACGTGGCATTGAGCTCAGTGTCGAGCCACGCTGCCTCGTCCTTGGTCACTGTTGTGTCACCCAAAGGTTGAAGCTCGTCCAGCACGGTGTACGGCAAGACCTCATCCTGCTCCGCGATGTTGGCTTCCCAGCCCGGCTCCCATTGCCTCGAGGATTGCTGGGCCTCCCATGAAGTGCAGGGGGATTTACCCCAAGCACTGCGCGTGGGCGACATGGCATCGCACATGGGCACGCTCTCAGCCAGCTTGCCAGCGACCCACAAAATTCCGCACAAAAGCAGAAAAAATCGTAAAATTCTGTTGAAACGCACTGCGGCTGCTGGCGAGTTCGAAGCGAAGAAGCACGCCAATACTCTCCACCCCCCGTGCGCCAAGCGAGTACTCCCACCAGCGGCGGTGAAGACCACGACCGCAAGGACCAGCGCCACGTAGGTGGCCTGCGCGATGCAATGAAGTCGAAGATTGCGTTGAAGCTGCGCCCAGCGCGCCGCAAAGCGAGGTTTGTCCAACCTGGCCGGCAAAGCGGGCAGACGCACGCGGCCCAACAAGAAAACTTGAGACCAACGTAGGGACGGGACAGCCCATCCACGGCCACGTCGAATGTGATGCGTGTCCAAATGGTCGCTTGGGACACGAGGGGCATGGCACGCCACATCTTCCGCGAAGACGCTGGCACAAACCCAAAGCCAGGCAAGGACTGCGATCAGGAGGGCGGCTGCACACTGCGACCAACACGCCAAGGAAATGACCACAGCCCGTAGGGGCACGACCATCCATCCTTCGTCATGAACACGGTGCACGCCAGCATAGATGCCCGCGGTGCGCACGACAAGCAACCCAACGTACCAAATGCAGGCGAGGGCCCATAAGACCCAAACGTTATAGTACGCACGACGGGGATAACGTCGAGCAGCCGACCACCACATTGGCAGCCAGCTCAAAAGTGAGGCCACACAGCGCCCCCACCAAATGCGAAAAGGGCGCCATGCCAAGTGCCACGATATTGCTTCCCACATCGCCCAGACGGCGACCATGGGCACGGTACCTCGTACCAACCACCACCAAATCACTGCACTGCCCGCAAGTAAGCGAGATGCACGCTCGCAGGACCTCCGGCCGCAAGTGGACTGCCCGTGCAGGCAGCCCACGGCCACAGCGCCGGTTGTGCATCAGGGCTGCCCGCCCGCTGTGCCCGGGGAGCCCTGTTGAAAATGCGCTTGCCGTCGCTGCGCCTCACGCTGCTCGTCCGTGTAGTGCTGAAACGCTTGCGTAGCCTCACTCCAATTCGAGCCAGCTGGAGAAGGAGGACGCTGTGAGGCGTGGCTGGCCGGCATCCTGGACGTTCTCGGCGCGGGGACGACATGGGTAGCAGCCCCATGGCGGTCAACGGAAGGAGCAGGCGAACGCGCAGCACCACCTACGATCGGCTGATGCTCGAACGTCTCGGGGGAAGGCGGCCATTGACGACGCGCAGGGGGGTCGCGAACCTCGTCCACATTCCTTGTCCAGCTCGTATCCACGTGCTCCGGCCTCACGGCCACACGAGCCTCACGGTTGGGCGGCTGTGGCGGGAGAAGGCGCGCCTCCAAGACGCGCAGGGCCGTCTGCAACCATGGCGCGGCCGATTCTGCGTAACCCCACTGCATGCATATGAACTTCCGGTCGCCCTGCACAAGGTAATCGTTCGTGAACTCCGTGCGCCAAGACAGACACCGCTGATCATCCATGAAGATGTAATGCACCGGCGTGGCGTTTGGATGCGCCATGCAGCGCAGCACGTGCGCCGACCCAAGCTCCACCCACTTGCACAGCGAGAACTCGACGTTCCTCGCATAACTTGCGCCACGCGTGTGTCCTGAGCCAAGATGCGACAGATCAGCATAGGCTGACATGATGGCCTCCAGCAGGTTGGCAGACGTCGTCTGTCCCCCAAGAGGGAGGCGCCAGCCCCGCTGCCCGCAAGTGATGGTCTTGTTGTGCTTCCTGACGACTGCGCTGGTGAGGCCCGGATAGTCCCGCAGCCTGAGACCTCGCTCCTGGTTGCACACGCCAAGTTGATACACGATCCGCTGGTCCCGGCAGCGGTTCGCATGCGCCACGGCAAACTTCACCATGAAGACGGTGAGGTTGCGGCGTTCCCTCAAGTTGCTCACCTCCGCCACGGTCAAAAACCTGCCCACCGAACTGACGGATGAGGTGGCCATCTGCACGGCATCCCAATCCGACCCTGCCGGAGATGGAGGCGCCCTTGTAGGGGACTGAGACAGCTGACGCGCCCGTGGCGGGCTCGGAGGCGTAGACGGTGCGCCTCCCGAGGAACGTGGTCGGGCATCACGCGGGACCCGGATCGAGTCGGCCCATGTGCCATCGTTGCTCACAGCAGGCGATGCAGGGGGTGATTCCCCTTGAGAAGGACGAGCGGCAGCGGCGCAAACGAATTGAGATGTCAACGCACGAGAATCGTCCACGGGCTCACCGTCGCTGGATGCCGGCGATGGCGTAGGCCCATGCTTGAGGGCTTGGAGGGCGTGGACGCGTGACGAGCGTGGCGGCGAGTCACTGGCGGACCTGGCACGAGACGGGCCAGCGGCAGCCTGAGATGGGCCTGCTACAGCCTGAGACGGTACTGCGGCAGCCCGAGATGGTCCCGCCACAGCGGCAGGGACAGGTGGCCGCGCAGGGGCACGCTTAGTGAGCCGTAAATGAGCCATGTCGTTGGACGGTGGCGGCCTGCGCTTTGCGTCTGCATAAAGCGCCTGGTGGCCCTGCTGCCTGGTGTCGACCGACTTGAGCATTTTCCGCATCTCCCCCAGGCGCACGTACTCCTGGGCGGCAGCATTCTCGGAGAACACCCTGCCAGGACCCCCAAGACCATCCCCCACTGGGTAGTACTTGGTGCTGGAATCCGAGAAGACGAGCTCCAGGGGCGGTCTCTCGCCGCCATGTCGAGCATATTGACGGAGTATGCCATCAGAGAGAGCTTCAATGTCCACTGGGCAGAGGTATCTGAGCAACTGGTACGTCCAGACGCCCGTACTCTCGTACCAGTGAGGGAGCTGGAGCTCGTCCAGCACCTCTTCACGGTTGGACACGCGCACATGAGACAATGTGCAATGCAGCAGATCGAGCTGCTGCGTGGCTGCGCTCGGCTGAACACAGAAGACGCGCTTCCTCAAATCCCACATAAGGGTGCCAGTGACTTCACCACTGGGGTACTTGAGCAACGACTGGAGCGTGCTCTGCAGCCTCTGGATTGGGTTGTAGTCTAGCTGCGACCTGCTCTCCCGGGGCCTGGCGACGTCCTGCTTGCTGGCCGAGGACGGTACATACGTCGTGTAGTCGCCATCGAGCACCCAGCAGTTCTTCTGATCGTCGTGCTTCAGCTTTTGGTCCACATGCAGCCAGTTCGGGGTCATCAGCTGGTGCATCGTCACCCACTTCTGTTCGAGGCAGCGGGCGAACTCCACGCAGACATGCTCACGAGAGGGTCTGCTCGGCATGTCCTGGGCGGGATTCTGGAGGATGCGGCAGAGGCGCGCGACGTGATGCCGGTCTAGATACAGCCTCTGGTCCGCCCAGTGATAATCGAGCGGGGTATCCAAAGACGGATGGTCCCCAATATTTACCCGAGAAGGACTCCGTGTCCAGTCGGTGACCCACTTAGTGTGCCCACCTTTCCAAGGGTCTGGCTCCTTGTAGAACTGCTCGAGCATGTGCTCCGACGCTGCCTGTACGGCGGGCGTCAGCGACGGCAGGCTACTACGTCGGCCGCCTTCAAGAGAGCACGTCTGACGGCGACATTGCTCCTGAATCTCTGCTGGTGTGGCGACTCGATGTCGTGGGAGATCAGCAAGCGGTCTCGGCGAAGGAGGTTGTGACGTCACTGGTGACTCGTCATGGTCATCAATGTGCTCACACTGGATCCCCGAAGCCGCGAATCTCTCCTCGCTCGTGCTCAGAGGCGTGTGATTCAGCCAATCACACTCCAATCCCTGTCCGAAAATCTCTGACTGCAGACACACCACCGGGTCCACGCGCCTGGGCAGGTCAGGACGTTTGGGTGGCGTCATGTCTACCAGCGGAAGCACCACCTGGGCGTTCATGCCCAGGATCGTTGGCGCATGTGATACGGCCACTCCACTTCCAAGCTTGATATCAATCATCAGGGAGTTCTTCAATGGCCCAGTACCTATCAGCAGGTCCCACGAGTTCTCAGCCTCGAAGGTCACGAAGGCATACAAGCGGTGAAGCGTCATGTGCGGCGTGCCCGCTGCCAAAATGACGTCCACGTAGCAATAATGGGTGAACTTTGTGGGACTGTTGTCACATCTGGTGACCTTGGCGCCGGTGGTGGCTTCGTAAATCGTGAGACCCAGCCGCCTCACAACAGAGATCGAGATGATGTTACAGTTGGCGCCGGTGTCCATGAGGATTGCTTGGTACAGCATAAGCTCGCCACCGGATGACACCAGCGCAAGCCCCTCATATAGAGTGGCATTCTGCAACTTGCAGATAGGCTGAACTTGAGCCATCAATAGCACCTGCTCGTCGGTCAGATGCTGCGCCATCCTTGCCCTCAGTGCGTCGTAAGCGGAGGTCTTGATGGTACCAGCTCGCACGTGTCCATGGTCACTGAAGTCAACCACCCCCAGATCGTCCACGTAGGCAGCAGCTGCACATTGAGCGGCGACGCTGTCGACCACCCCGCTGGGCATCTCGTCCAACGGCACCTCCTCGGTTGCACGATGTCCTGGACCGTCTGCTTCCCTTCTTGCTCCTTGCGTCGCTGCGGCGTGAGTGTCTTCCAACTCATGCTCATTGACCTCGGCGGGCTGTTCGGTTGCGCCATTCGGATCCTTGCCCAGAAGCTCCTCAAGTGCCACAAGATTCTCGATGTCCTTCGGGAGATCAATGGCGTTCTGGGATATCAGGATGGCAGCGATCTGCGAGCAGGCACGCACGGAGCTGCGAAGGTTGGATGCCAACAGGTGGACCTTCCTGCTGAGTAAGTCGGGAGGGACGGCTCTAGGCACCTGAGCGGCCCTGTCGAACTCCTCCGGCGTCTTGACCTGGAAGCCCCGCATCTGCTGAGTGTTGCCCAAGGCGACAGCGGCGCTGGCCTGGAGACTCGGTGCGTGATCGATGCCAACACCATGACCACCTCCCAAACCACCCCCAGCAGGGCAGTCCTGCTCATCCTCCTCGTATTCTGCCTGTTGGGTGAAGTTGGAGTTGTACTCGGTATCCGCATCGCTGGCCTCTGATAGAGCCTGTGCATCGGCGATCTCGTCATCCTTTGGAGGTGACCCTGCCTGGAGGCCTGACAATTCTGCGGCGAGCTTCTCCTTAACCTCGGCACTGGCAGCCACTTGCTGCTGCTGCTGCTGCTGTGGTTGCTTCTGCTTGGCCTCCGGGAGCTTAAGCCACTCCTTGGTGGTGATCCCCATCTTGTGCTTGTCAAAGCGGTGTGCGATGTTGTAGGCACGCATCTGGGCATTCTTAACCTCATCTGGCCACTTGGAGTTCTGCCTGTCCTTATGGAAGTTGGGCGGCACCCGGGAATCCCGACACCCCGTGTAGCAGCGATCTGGGGAGTGAGGCAGGCGCGTGAAGCACCAATCACACTGAAACTTCTTCGAAGCATCAGGTGGTGGCACCTTGCTGTAAGAAGGTTTCTGACGCTCGGCATTATTCGCTTCCCTCACAGGCTTCTTGGCGTCGTCGCCCCCATGCTGTGCCTGCTCCTTCTTCTTGGGGTCCCTGCGTCTGTCCCCAGTCTTGGAGGCAGAACCCGAGCGCCTCATGGCTGATACCAGCGCAGACAGGTCAAGCCCCATCTGCCTGGCCTCGAAGCAGGAGTACACGCAGTTGAGCCTGCGAACCAGCTCCTGCTGCAGCGTGAGGGCCCAAGCCTCTGCATCGTTCTTGAGCTTGTCTTGCACCTCCACAATCACCTCGAGGTCCTCCCAAGTAACCCTGTTGGGGGCAGGATGACTGACGCGCAGCTGCTCGGACACGCGATCTCGGTATTCTTTGATGCGAAGGCCCTTAATGCATTCCTCGACGTTCTGCCTGACGACGGAGTCCTCCACCCTCCTGCCGGTGTTGAGAGCTGCCTCCCTGCGACGACAGCTCTTCACGTAGGTGAGACCGTCCTGCTCGTTGGTCTGCGGCTTGGCGATCAAGAGATCTTCTTTCTCTTTGGTGCCCTTCATCAAGAATTTAGCTTCGAGCTCTGCAACGAACGCCCTCAAGGCCCAAGAGTAGTGAGAATCTTCAGTGCCATCTGGCCCCGTGAGACCCCTCGTGGAGGTTCCCTCGCCTGCCCACTCATCAGACGCCTCGCCATCCTCATCACCATCCTCGAACACCTTACAAACTGCCCAGGTTGACCCTGGCGCCAGCTCATGAAAAGGAGGCTGAGCACAACGCACAGATCCCTGGTAGGCATCTCTCATGGTAACGTCCTTCAGGACATGGCAAGCGTGTGAAGCCATGACGCCATTCTTCAGGTAGGCAGCACACCACCAGTCATAAGCGACTGAGGTGGCATGGTCGTCCCCTGCTAGAAACGATGGTATGCTGTCCCACAATGATCTGTAGTCTGGTCTGGACCCAGCGAAGGCCTCCTTCTGCTGCTGACTGAGCGCATGGTAAGATGCTGACTTCATGTACCTACGCTTCCTGGCCTCAAAAGCCCGCTGGACTTTCGCCACCATGTCCACGAAACGCCTGATAAAGAGCGCTCTGTCCTCACTCTTACTACCGGTGTACTGGAGTCTGACGTCATCCTTGTCAAGTGAGTGGCTCTCCTTCTCATAGTGATCCATCTCGTCTACGTCGTCAAACGCAAAGAGAAACTGGTTTGCAGGCGCTGAGGCTACTACTGCTGCTGCTCCTAGCGCTGTTGCCGCTGGAGATGACGGTGCGGAGGGAATATTTTCTGAGCCCGACCCCTCTGCGCTCATATACTCCGTGTCAAGGTCCTGACTGGTCCGTCCTCGTGCCAGCCGTCGTGCCTCACGTTCTCTGGAATGGGCAGAGGCAGCGCTTGGCTCTGACTCTCCCTCCGTGGTGAAGTGCTGTGTTGATGCTCAGTCAACGGGACCAAGGGCGAGTCCCCTTCTCTCAGCGCAAAGCTCGTTCCCCAGTAGACTGGAGTCTTGACTCAGACTGGCTCAGGCCAGTGCACTGAGTGCCCCTGGATTTGCCTTGCTGAACAAGTGAAAGAACGAAACGCGTGTGGGCAGCGAATGCCTAGAGGTCCAGCACTGCGCTTCAGCGCTCTGAATCAGCAGCAGATGTAGAGTATTCGTGCAAGGAAAATTAAAGCTGGGCCAGAGTGCTGAGCACTTCTGGATTAGCTGGGCCAGAGTTCATAAAGAGGACAGTGACAGTGAGGTCAACTCCTTAACACCAGGAAATAGCACTGATATGCAGCGGTGTGAGCTAGGCCAGTGTGCTGAGCACCCCTGGATTCACACCACCACTGCTAATCAAGAAAGCCATGGCTGGCATATAAGCTCACTCCCCAGTCCAGTCCAACAAACAAGTACCAGGTCGCTGACAGAGTTGGAAGCTAAGCCAGTATGCTGAGCACTCTGGATTCGCAACACTACTGCTGATTCAGAAGGTGGCCCGTGATATGAGGGCCTCACCGGTTGACCAACACTGTAGAAAGGATAGAAGAATTCTCCAACACATTGTGATAAGACAGCAGAAGGTTACTCCAGTAGTGAGCAGCACTCCAGGCTGGAAACGTAATTAACTCTAAATTCACCAGGTCACTGTGTCAAACCAGGGAATAAACCACTCAGTTGTCGCCTTCAGAGTTGATGCAGCTGCCAGTCCTCTAGCAAGCTCTTCCTCTGCTTCAGGCTTAGGCCAGTACACCAGGGGTGTCCCTGGATTAACCGTCAGACAAAGTGGAGCTGCCAAAGAAACCGTAAGTTGGAGTTCCAGACATAGAGCAGTGATTCACTGCTGATCCACTTCTTCGCTGGTAAATAAAAGCAGATGTCGCCGCTAATTAGCTCACAGGCCAAGCACACCTGCCTTTCAGCTAAGCCAGTACACCAGGGGTGTCCCTGGATTCACTTCAGACAAGGTGGCCAGCTGGAGAGCCCACTGGAAGATAGTTCATCAAGGTGCACATCAGCTGTTGATCCACTCTTAGCCGGTAAGACAGGGCAGATGCCGCTGCTGATTAGCTCTCAGGTGAAACACACCTGCCTTTCAGTTAAGCCAGTGCACCATGGGTGCCCCTGGATTCACTTCAAGCAAGGTGGTCAGCTGAAAGAACCACTGAGAGCTGCTCATCCAGGTGTACATTAACTGCTGATTGACTTTGTCGCTGCCGCCGCCCAAGCTCATGCAGTGCTGATTAGCTTAAAACTGAAGGACACCTGTCAGCAGCTAGGCCAGTGCACCAGGGGTGCCCCTGGATTCGCTGAAGACAGAGGTGTTAAGCATATCACTGTGCAGAAGGAAACCGCTCATGTCTGGTGAATTCAAAGCTGATCCGTCGCCGCTGTTGCTGGAAGCTCTTCCAGTGCAAGTACCACCAAGCTCAGGGAAGAAAAAGGTTCCGCCAGTGCACCGTGGGTGCCCCTGGAGTCGCCTGACTTCCGAATCCGCTCTTTCAACTGCTGCTAACTTCTCGCCAAAGGGCCTTCACTTCCGGATTAACACTGAAATAAAAAGCCGCTCCGCGCAGGACATTATTGTTTTGAAAAAGTATGAAAACAGCAGTAAAATATATCCGTCAAAATTGATATTATATCACAAAATACGAATTATTGTGTGTACAAAAGCTGTGAGCAGAACTGTCTTAGCACTCTAGCACTGGCACGCGAACAGCCACCTAGTACTTGCGAAGGCAAAACAATAATGAGTCCACTAGTCTGACCTTCGGTCAGAGGTCACTTATCTCTCAATGCTCTGTCACATTTCCCAAAACTTTAACGGGTTCTAGCCCTCGAATCTTCATCTGGCCAATGGAAAGTCATTATTCCGTGCCAGCTTTAATACTGTTACCGTTTAACACATTCTGACTGACACGTCAGTGGCAAAGGAGTCACTGCCGTCGTCATCGTATCATTCCTCAGTAACCTGATATTGGCAATATCTTCTCTGACAAGTCTGCATCTCACAAATGGTCATCTTCGCAAAGCCTGGCATACTGTCACCACTGTCATGCGTGTCACCAGCTGAACAAACCCGGCGCGGTACCATGAGAAGCCGGCGTTTGTTACAAGACGAACTTTAGACTATTCTTTCATGGGGCGAACTAACTGCATGTGCTCAACCCGGAGGGTTTCAATTGAATAGTGCAAAGGAGATACACGCGCACCAAAAAAAGTAATAAGGGACATACAAGAATAAGAAATTATATTACAAGTAGGATTCGTATGATCAAATATGAATAATACGGATTTCTGTAGCCATACGAGGACCAACGAGTCTTCAATCCTCATCACTATTTTCATCACAAAGTGAGTGAGGTCATCTCGGCGGCAAATGGATCCAATACAACCGCAGTTTCCATGCACGCGTGCCTACTGATCACAACCTGTGCCGCGATGTGTTGTGCTAGCACGAAAGGCTCGCGTGTATCAAACACAGTTTCCGGGTTCTCCGGGTCCATGCAATAGAAAAAAAATCGTGAGACTATACAGTATAAGATATTTCGATATTTGATATTCGTGAGACTATCCAAAATAAGATAAGGCCTGCCGGGCAAGGGAGTCGAGCAACATAGCTCTCCGCCGCCTCATGGCTCGGCCTTTCGAATTCCACCTCGGGAACCGGGGACAACACCCCCGTGGAAACGGGGTCTTCTTCCATCGGCTCCGACATCCTTTCGGCGGAGGCATCGGCTCAACCGTTCTCGGGCTCGCCTTCGCTACCGACGGCGAGCCCGGCTCCCTTCGCGGTGACCGCGTGACCTCATCCGCGTCGTCAACATCGCCGTCGCTATTCGGAAGGCACTGCAAGTGCAGCGCATCCCATCCATCGTCTTCGGCATGTCCCTCCGCGTGGGCTGCGGCGGGTGGCGATGATGCTACCGGTAGCTCGTCCTCCAATGAAGGGTGCGTACTGCGTCCGCACGCCCACACGCACGGCACACCCATCCCACATCCATCAGGTTACCAGTACTCTCCGGCGGCCCACAAAATCTATGGCCACTCACGCCCGGTGGGGCAGGGCACGCCTCAAAATTTGGGCAGGGCCTCCGGCGCACGGGGTCACACGAAGCAAGTATTTCCGGCACATTCTGCGATCGTTCCTGCGAGTGTGCCGCCCGTGTGCGCACACGAGGCCAGCACAAAGCGGGGGACGATCGATCATGCATAACACACGCACGCACCATGATGGAAGACCCGGCGCCACAACGTTGATGCCTTTGTGGAAAGCAGGAACATCTTCGCCAAGCCATTCGGACATCTCTAGGTCCAACACTTCCGAGCTTTCGATCGACGAGAACCACGCATCCACCATCGACCGGTTGTTGCCCCGCTTAGGTGCTTCACGGAGGGAGACTTCATGCAAACTTGGAGGAGGACGTTTCATGAGCATGACACGTTTGGCATGATTCACAACCTTATCTTTGGGAGCTCTCCCCTGTTGGACAACGGCGCCACGCTTTCCGCCCGCCATCCTGCAAACCGTGTACGCATACGGACCGCACAATCACCACACGAAAATGTATAAACCCGTGTGAGCACACGAAAATTCGTGTCACCACATATATAAATAATTATGAATATCGTGTGGGCACACGAAAAACTTACGAGCTGCATACGAAGATATATAAACCCGTGTGAGCATGCACGAAAGTTTTTCGTGAGGTGACACGAAAATATATAAATAATTATACAATCTCCTGTGGGCACGCGAAAAAATTACGAACTACATACAAAAATATAGAATATAGAAACCCATGTGGGCACACGAAAAACTTTCGTGTGGTGACACGAAAATGTATAAATAATTGTACAATCTCGTGCGGGCACACGAAAAAATTACGAACTGCATACGAATTTGTATACGCCCGCGTGCATCTAGTGTGGCGATTTACAACCACCACACGTAAACCTGAACCCCCACACTTTCATAACACTAAAACCAAGAATTCTCGTGTGTCCACACTAAGTGGCACGTGTGGTGTTCGTAAACCTACTACGGATTGCACCGCACAAACAATTATACTTTTAAGTATGTAAAATATAAGTGTTTTTTTGCGCGGTGCAATCCGTAGTAGGTTTACGAACACCACACGTGCCACTTAGTGTGGACTTCGGAGGGGGGTTTTATGGTTTTCAAGGTTGAGCAGTAGGTTTGGGAGTTTTTGGGTTGTTCGTGTGGTGTTCGTTGGTTGCCCCCAAAGAGATAGAAAAAATGTTAAAATTATGTTTTTCGAAAAGAAAAAAAACAGGTTGTTTTCATATGGAAGACTTTTCAATTTAAAAACACACTCAAGAAAATGAAAAAAAAAACATACAACAAAGGTCCCAAAACATCACCTGTTTCCGTGCAACCCCCAAAAAATATGCACGAAACAAAAACAAGAAGAAAAAACCCCCCCGAAGAGTGTAGACTCTCACGCTCAAACTGTATCGATTCGCGATTCGAAGCATTCGCCGACCGCGAGTTTCTCCTCGTAGGACGAGACAGAGACAGTAGATTGGCTGCAATGTTGGAAATTGGGGCAATCAGTTCTTCAGATATGTCAATGGTGTTCACATGTGACATGGAATTATGTTTTGATAGGGTCGTCTAGGTGGCAGATTGTGATTGGTAGAAGAGGAGTGGTGGGCTGATTCGATCGGACATCACCCTCTTTCTGAACTGAACAAAAGAAGCTGTACACCGAGAGAAAATTAGTCTAATATTGAATACAATTTGCGGCAAGGACCTGCTCTCCAATTTATCAGTCAATTGTTGATATCTTCTTGCCTATGATATATATTGCTTGTTGCATTAATCGGCTTTATTCCTTTCGGTGCAACATAGTACACTTGTTCACCTGTTATCCTAATTCTAGCAGTCAATTCTTGGTGAAGTCTTCTTGCCTATACGGTACATCGCTTGTTGCCTTAATTCCTCTATTCGTAACATAGTACACTCGCTCACCCACCGTACCGTGCAAACATTGTACATACCCATCAAGATACAAAAACCCACCTCCCCGGGACAAGCAGTGCACATATCCACCACCGACCCTGTCAATGTGTTCCGCCTGGCCATCCGAGCAGAGATTGTAGGGCGTGATACTTTCAGTCCTGTCAGAACGCATCCTTGAATCGTGTGTCTCGACCAGACACAATCTTCATGGGGGCCCATGTAACCGCCATACCAAATCAGAGTGCATCCTGCTGGATATGAAAGATTAAAAAGTATACCGGGTGTCCAACATTCCTGGCAGTACTCAACAGTTACTTCGAATCTGTTTTGGAGGAATTAAGGTTCTGAAGGTGAGTAAATAGTTCACATATCATTCACTCGTTTTGTTATTGACGAGATTGGATCGTACAGATAGCACTAGATTGACTAAGTGAGAATGAAAAGAAATTAATTTCCCTATCACTCACTGCTACAATGAGGGACCAGCAATTTCCAATGTTACAAGGTTAAGGGCTGTGATGTCGTTATTCTGCCTTAAGTCCTGATATCTGTAAAGTGTGCTAGTCTTGGTGTGGCATATTTACAAGTAGCAGGGTCCAACAGAAAGAAACTCTCCTATTCAAAAACGGCTAATTTACTTCTCCTCCTCGTCTTCTTGAGTGCCCACTACGGTACTGCAAGCACAAATATATAATTCCGTTCACGTCAGACACTACACAGGCCAACGCTTTCAAAGATTGGGCTGTCAAAAATAGTCTGTCCTTTCATTTTAACACCTGAGATCCTACTCTCGATTCCCAGCCACCCGTTAGTGATTCCTAGCAGTTTTGCACCACTTTCGAACACGCCTTTGCAGCTCGTGGCTGCCCTCAGTGCATATGCATTCCTGTGCATATGCAGTGATCCTCTTGGCCCTTTTCACGAAAAGTACTTCCAAGTCCGATGGACCGTTTTTTAATACCCAGTAATCCTCGAGGTGCTTCCTCCACAGCCACACACCTTCAAAGCCATCCTAACTCCTACTGGACACCCTCAAAGGCCGTCCTGCCTCTTGATACCGAACTCCCTCAAAGCCCTCCTTGCTCTAAATATCAGACACCCTCGAAAGTCCTCTTCTCATTCTTTCGCACACAGCCGCCCTGAACGGCATTTCCCGACACCCAGCAGCCCTCCAGCTCTTCCGCTCGGAAACCAGCTGCTCTGAACACCGTTCGGTACACAGCCGCCCTCGAAGGATGTATTTCGGCACCAAACGTCCCTCATGAAGCTTTCTCTGAGCACTGAGTGAAATGAAAGGCTGCACACTGTAACTTACCCCAACGTGAGCCCAGCGAAGCGAGACTTGAACTTATTCACACGACCCTCGTCAGTTACAACGGTTCCGGAGTTTCCCTGCAGAGCACACCACGTTCAGAACTCAGGAAAGGAGCGCGCAGAGCGAAGCAGACAAACCTTGAGCTCCTAGATGCCAGATATCTTGGAATAATTCAAAATATCCTTCCATAGGACCGCGAGAATAGACTTTAAACGGCATGAACTTCAAAGCTTTTTAAGCCAACTGAAGAAATGCAGGCGTTGAAAGAGTTGGACCGCTCAGTAGCTCTACCGCAGTGCGAATAGTCCCGTGATCATATGTAGAAGATAACGCACGACTCCGTTCGATGACTACCGCTTACTAGTTAAACCTAATCGTGCTCTGCATCTGCGACAAATAGTAGATATGAAGTATGTTCTCCTGCAGCCGCAAGCTACCGATAAAAGATATTCTGCGAGGAGCCTCTTGACGGTGTTGGACGAACTCGCACGAAAATGAGCCTTCGAGAGAGATGTTGCCTTTAGCCTCTCAGTGCATACGCTTTATGAACAAAACATTCTGCTCTCAGACAGCAAAAAGCAATTAAAATTACCCTGTAGAAAGGGTGGTTTCCAGACCACAAGTCGACGTTGTAGCTTTCTTGGGTACCAGAGGTCTCCATGACGACTTCACCGTTACAAATTACCTGCAAAGGTAGCAAATAGTCGGGGCAACGAAGGAACACTCAGCAAGCTTCCCTGAACGCACAGGGCGTTGCAGATAACACCAAGATACGGTCGCCCCGCAGTGCTTGGAAGCTTGGACGCAGAAAAACGTGCAAGCCGCAGTCTGAAGCACCTAGTACGGATAAATATTCATCATCGTGACACAGATAAATTTTGGCGGTCTTACCTGAGCTTTCTCGTGCCATTCAGGGTGAATGCCCTCCTTACGGCAGGTTACCCGCATACCATTTTGTACCTGTCGTAAGTACACCAGAGGCAATGTTGAAGTACAGTTGTGAATGCCAAAAAGTGGTAATTGGGGTGACAAATATTTTATCACGGGACTACACAACTTTTTCCGGGCCAGATAAAAGTTAACATTCCGCTTGCTTACCTTCAAGCCCGTTTGAGAACCCCTAATCTGAGCGCTCTGGCTGGCGCGGTGAGTTTGTGTGCATATTGAAGCCTTGGAACCATAGCGAGTGTTCTGCTGTGGAACCGCGGTAAGGGAAGCAAACGACGCAATTGCAGCCATTATATTATATTATCAAAGCTTTGCTAGAGAACGAGCAAGGAACACCTTTGTCTTCGTGTAAAAGCTTCAATGGCTGCGGAAAGCAAAGGCTCCCCTCAAAGTCTGGTCAGAAGAAAGAGGATATGGCAACACTGTTATAGACGGTTCGATGACAATCCAACGTGACATGAGAATAATCTGACGATTCATAAATTTACTAACAAGCATTCAAGCAATTGCCCTGGCTCATAGGAGCGAGAGAAGGCCACGTCACATACCCAGTGTCTTCGCTTTCACCGTCCTGGATCGGTCGGTCTCGCAGACGAGGACGATGTGAACAGCATGGAGCCATGGATCATGATGGAGCATCGGCGTGTGGACAGCGTGGTCGACGATACGGCACACATAGTTAATTATAATAGTAATAGAGCCTGAGACGCTGAGAGTATTCAGTGACACAGTAAGTAGGGCTTGGTCGATCTCAATTTTGAGATCTCCGCTACTGTAGGCCTGTTCACCTGTAGGTGTATGTGTTAATGTGTAGGCCATCTGAATCCGATCGTTCGATCATCTATCTCATCATTCGTTTATATTAGGTATTTATACAATCCGATACAAACAGTGTAGTGATGACGATGTGTGAAATGAAAGACTCCAAAGCGAAATCGAAAGGTCAGTTTTTTATGAGAAGTTCATGGTTTGGTGGCTACTTTGAAACCGTGGTATCGCGAAACCATGGTTTACAAATCGTGGTTTCGCGAAACCACGCTTTTCGCGATATTCCCCCGAATATCGTCCGCCTGGTGGCGCCTGGGTGGCGGGGGATATGCTGATCGCGTGTCACGTTCCCCCAAACCATGGTTTCGCGAAACTACGGTTTGAAAAGCGTGGTTTCGCGAAACCACGCTTTGGAAACTGTGGTTTCGGGATACTACGGTTTGGAAACTGTGGTTTCGCGATACCATGTCATCACATCAACTGGGAGCTCCCAGTTCAACGGTGAGCCTGACTGGAAGAGTTTCAGAATTTTCGACATCTCGGGGCGTTCGAGTCGATCTTCAGATTTCGTAAATTCGATTTTCACATTATGCATCTGGATGACGATGGCTGACGTTCCCCCAAAGCGTGGTTTCGCGAAACCACGGTTCAGAATTGTCTTACGTGATGGGACACGTCGGCAGACAGGCTGTCGCGGACGTGTACACAATATTCCTTTCCAAAACCATGGTTTTGGAGAAAACCATGAAAACCGAAACTGTGGTTTCGCGAAACCACGGTTTGGAGGCTACTTATTGGGTACACGATCAAAAAAATGCACAGAAGCGTGGGATCGAACGATCTGCCCATCGTGTCCGTGAACGCAGTGATGACAGTCGGACCAAAACCATGGTTTTCAAAGTAGCCACTAAACCATGAACTTCTCATTAAAAACTGTAAACTCGGTTTATAAAAATCAGTTCGATCACGAGAAAACTATCACGAGTTCATGACTGACAGATGACGCTGACACAGTGTCCGATAGTTGATCTGATTTCGGGAAGGGTATCATTTTTGTTACAGAGTTACAGTGGAGTTTTAAGTGTATATATATCCTTGAATTCTCAGTATGGATGATTTTTCAGACGCGCAGTTGGAAGAAAAGATCGCCAGAGTTAAGGCGTCACCTGAGTTCGCAGCGTATTCGGCTAAACTTGATGAAATTGTTCCGTCTTTCTCCGAAGCCGAAAAGAATCTGTGATAGAAAGTGAGAGAGATATATATATAAGGATATATATATGTCAGGCGCTGAGGAGCGATACTGTCTCGCAGGGGCAGGCGCTCGTGCACTCGGATACTAAGATGATATAAAATACTGTGATAGGTGTTTTATAGCACACCGTGATACAGGTGACAACGGACACTGGTGACACATCGGGCTGAGGGGTGACAGACAGGAGACCCACTGTGCCACCCCCTTACTGTGGGGGTGGCAAGATTGGGTTCCCCGTGACACCACCTCACCCCGTGGGGTTGAGGTGTCACCAGGAAAAGAGACAGGAGCACTGCAGGGTCTAGGGGCCAAACAGGCCCGGGCAGTCCGGCATGTGCCATCCCAAGTTGTCCAAAAGTCTTTTGCTAACTAATTCTAAAGAGTTCGGTCCCTCGAGAGTCAATCACAAGCCGAGAGGGCATGGAGAAGGGTCCTTCCGAACTGCACTGTTTGATCTCAATCTTGTTTTGCTGCCGAGCTGGATGTTGATGCACCCTGGAACTTCGGGATCCACGGAACGGAACGGAGAGCCGGCCAGTCGGTGTCGTCGTCGTCCAGGGCGGTGCTGGGCATGGGCCCCGGCTCGCCACGATCGAGTAAAGGGCGGAACGGGAATGCGGCCGCGCCATCGTCGCCATCGCCGCCATCGCCGTCCACAGCCGCATGCTGCAATGAGGGTGAACCACGGCCCGCCGGGGGACCGGGGGCTGCGGCAGGAGGCACACCACCGGCGGGCTGAGCCCAGGCAGTGACGGAAGGGCGCTTCGGAGCTTTCGGAGCCTCGGGCGGCGCCCTCGACGGTGCAAATGATGCGGCGCATGCGTAGGGGCACACCCCCTCCGTGGCGAGGTGCCCATCAGTGACGCCCCAAAAACGGAAGCATGAGATGCATGGGAAGCCGACCCCCTCCCACACCAAGTGGGGGACACGGGGGTTCTGGGCCGGCTTCCAATCTCCGACCGGCTTGACGATGTTGTTCTTGGTGCGTACGGCGTGAAACGCAGCACCACCGGCTCCGTCCGCCCGTGCCCTGCCACCACCAGCGCCCGAAGATGGCGGATCGGCCAGGCGGGAGAGGTGCCCCTCTGTCTGCCAAACAGTGGCAATGCGGAGGGCGAGGGTGGAAAACGTAAACCTGTGGCCAGCGGGACGAACGTCGGCTTGCTGATGAGCGCAGACATGCGCACCACCGGATCGGGATTTTGCCCCGGTGTGCGGGAACCCCTCTGAGGAGAAGGGGCCGCAGAGGCAGGAAGTGCGGGACCCGCAGGAGTGCCAGAAGCAGCCGCGGCGGCACGCGCGGAGCGAAGGGACTCCATGACAGGTCGAGGGCTTCGGCGGTTTGATGACATAACCACTGGAAGCACGTAATCGGTAATCTTTGTTAATTGGTAAAAACAACCGGGCTCAGCTGAAGCCCAAATTGTACTCGGTTCGGTGATAAATTTTTGGACTCGGCCGCGATCCTCAACGGTGGCCGGTGTCTGGTTCGAGTTGCTGCCGTAAGGACGGAACAGCTGCCGGCGGTGTGCGGCAAATTCGAGGAAGTTCGGTGCACCCTTCCAAGGATCAAAAGTAAAACACGAGCACCCACAAGTGGATGGCCGATAACCTGATAGAAAGTGAGAGATATATATATAAGGATATATATATGTCAGGCGCTAAGGAGCGATACTGTCTCGCAGGGGCAGGCGCTCGTGCACTCGGATACTAAGATGATATAAAATACTGTGATAGGTGTTTTATAGCACACCGTGACACACGTGACAACGGACACTGGTGACACATCGGGCTGAGGGGTGACAGACAGGAGACCCACTGTGCCACCCCCTTACTGTGGGGGTGGCAAGATTGGGTTCCCCGTGAATCTGCGAGAACAGGTGTTCCGCTCGGGTAAAACAAACTGGCTAAGCTCCCATAATCAGTCCGGCCGAGTGCTTTTATCATGCATCTCGGAAACCCGGATAATACGAAGTGATGACTGACAGTACAGTATTACTGTACTGTCATCCTAGCTACTAGCGGAGTCACGGTTCCGATCAGAGACAGGTCAGGCTAGGGGCTATCAGAGCCCATAATAATAACCCTGAACCTGAAGTCCAGCAGAATCTTCAATCTCACTTGGCAGCTTTGGTCCAAGAGCAGCGCAACAGGTTGGCTAGCGGCACAGCGACCGCAATCCTGCAGACAGTAGGGGCGAAAGCGCCAGAGAAGAGAAAGCTTCAGCGCCCTACTGCCTGGACCTCAGGTGGTTTCGTTCACACCAAGCAAGGGGGATCGAAGTCCGAAGATCTGTCTTGCAAGCGACAGTTCGACAAACTGGACAAGGCCGATGATGTTTTCTTCGAGGTCAAGCAGCACCTGGAGGGGCTCGAGGCCCCTGAGTCGATCACCGAAGAGCGAATCGCGAAAGTCAAAAAAGCGCAAGCAGCAATTGAGGAAGGTATGCTCTGGGCCGAAGAACAGGCCCAAATTATCGACATAGCGTTTAAGTTCGGATGGCCCACGGCCCAAGAGTTCGAGGGAGAGCCAGTCGTGGCTACTGAGGAGCAAGAGAAAAAGTTGAAGAAAGCCAAGAAGGCTATAGCTGAGCGCACAGCGAAGCTAGAGAAAGAGAGGAACGCGAAGCGCACTCGCGGGAATGACAACCGGCCTTTCACAGGCGGACGCAATCGCGTCACTCAACCTGTTGTACAGGGTAGAGCCTGTTTTATTTGCGGGTCTCCTGAGCATATCTCCCCCCAATGCCCACAAAATGGTGGAAAGGGAAAAGGAGGTAAAGGACGTTGAACGAATGTTTAAACCGCTTCCTGCGGTATGGCGTCACTGGGTCTCCAGTGGTCGCGTAACTCCGGCTTATAGCCCGAGGGACTCGCCGGCTTCTAGCCCGCTTGAGCACGTAATGTAATGAGAGTTTTTCGTAATGTTAATTCGTTGCTTACGGTTTTAGGGTTCGCTCCCTCGCTCGTGCCTCGACGTCGCGGGTAGTTCCGCTGTGAGGAATCTACTAGTAACCTGCCAGCACTTTCGTTACGAAGAAGATGCACGCATAATGCTTGACGAATGCTTGAGGAATTCCCCCTTGTTTCCACTTAGACTCGTGTTTCCGATCCTCGATCACGCAATGCTTTTGAGACGCGGCGCCCCACAACGGGAGTCTGTTAGTAACCTTCTGACACTTCGATTGTACTCTAATGCACGCATAATGTTTGCAAATTACTTGAGGACTCTCCCTCGTTGCCGCTTGCACTCGTGTTTCCGATCCTCGATCACATAATGCTTTTGAGACGCGGCGCCCCACGACGGGTTGTCGTCCAATTCCTCGATTTGTTTTTGGTTCGGCTTCAGTTTTCAGAGGTTAGGTGAGTTAGCTTAGTAGGTTCGGTGTGTTGCAGAATTCGTGGACTGCCCGTCGGAGTTCGACGAGGCTCCAGCTACGGCGGTCCCGGAGGTCCCGGAGGTCCCGAGGATCACGGGCAGGCTGAGGCAGCGGGTTGGCTTCTGGAGGTCCTTTGCCTCCGCCTTGGTGGTGACTTGGATCCTTTTCGGCGTCCCGCTCACTTGGATTGCGGGCCCCCCGCCTAGCCGGTTCTCGGCTAATGCTCCTTCGGCTTTGGCAGAGGCAGAGTTTGTCTCAGAGGCGGTGTTCGGCTTGGTTCAGTCTGGCGCGGCAGAGGAGTGGCTCACCCAGCCCACGGTGGTTTCACCGTTGGCAGTGGCTTACAGGGACATGGGCCCGGATAAGCCGCCTAAGAAGCGGCTTATCTGGAATGGCAGGTATGTCAACTCTTTCATAGTAGTCCAGAAGTTCAAGTATGAATCTCTGGCTATTGTGAGAGACTTGCTTCTCTGGCAGGGCTCTCTCTGGTCTTTTGACCTGACTTCAGGCTATCACCACGTAGAGTTGCACCAGGACTTCCACACCTACGTGGCTTTTAGCTGGCAGGAGAGGTTCTATGTGTTTAAGGCTCTGCCTTTCGGTTTGGCGCCTGCCCCTTACTTCTTCACCAAGATCACCAATGAGCTAGCTGCTCGGTGGAGGAGGCAAGGTGCAGGCTTGGTTCACTACCTGGATGATTTTCTTTTCATTCAGAGACCGTCCGGTAGGCCCTTTGCAGAGGAACAGGCGGCAGTCCTTCGGGACGTGGAGGACAGTGGTTTCCTGGTCAACCAGGAGAAGTCAGTTTTGGATTTTCAGCAGCTGACTGAGTTCTTAGGAATTGGCATTGACTCTGTCAGAGGGGTGTTCTATGTACCCCAAAAGAAGTGGGACTCCTTTCAGGCTCGAGTAACAGATGCACTCGGCAGGCAGTGGACCTCCCCCAGAGAGCTCTCCAGACTGGCGGGGAAGATTCAGAGCTTCAGCTTGGCCCTGGGTAAGGTGTGCCAGATGTTCTCTCGGGAGATGTACTTTGAGGTTGAGAGGCACACCGCCTGGGACAAGGCCATCAGGCTTACAGAGGAGGTGGCAGAGGAGCTCCGGTTTTGGCTTTCAGTGCAGAGGCGGCAGTTTGAAGCCCCTATCTGGCCGGTCTTTTTGGCTTTCAGAAACAGAATGTGGACAGATGCAGGAGGCACAGGCTGGGGAGCAGTCCTGGAGGCAGTTTCAGGCAGGCCGGAGCAGGTCGCCAGAGGCCACCTGACACTAGCAGAGCGGGAAGAGTCCTCCACACACAGGGAGATGGTGGGCTACTTGCAAGCCCTTCGGTCCTTCTCGGGCTTTGTGGAGGGGAGTACACTTAAACTGTACACAGACTCTCAGGCAGGCTGTCAGATTTTGGACAAGGGCTGTAGCTCTAAGCATCGGCTGCATCGGCTGGTGGTGAGCATCTTCTGGGAGTGCACCCGGCTGGGAGTGTCACTCTATCCCGTGTGGGTGCCTCGGGAGCTGAATGCTCAGGCGGACTATCTGGCAGGCATCTATGACGGGGATGACTGGCAACTGAACCCGTATTGGTTCAGGTGGCTCGACGGGCTCTGGGGTCAGCACACAGTGGACCGCTTTGCCACGGACAAGAATGCTTTGCTGCCTCGGTTCAACAGCAGGTGGTGGTGCCCAGGCTCGGAGAACATTGACTGTTTCTCCCTTACGGACTGGTGGCTTGAGAACAACTGGTGCAACCCCCCCTTCGGCTTGGTGGGTACGCTCTTGGAGGTGCTCAGGAGGTTCTCAGCGGTGGCTACAATCATTGTGCCGTACTGGACTGGCAGGCACTGGTGGCCCATCCTCTGTCCGGACGGGCAACACTTCGCACCCTTCGTACGGGACTGGAGGGAGCTCCCCAGGGACACGGCAGAGGCTCTGTTCCTGCCTGGTGCGGGCCGAGCTAATGCCGTGGGCCCGCCTAACTTCAGGGTGATGGCTCTGCGGGTGGACTTTTCGGCATGAGCAGGAGGACATCTGGACTCGGCCTTCTGGAGGCAAGTGGAGGTCAGCCCTAGGGACCCCTTGGAGCAGGAGCTGCTGAGGAGTATGAAGATGGATATGGTGACCACCAGGGCAGTGGGCAGCTGGTGTAACAGTTACTTGGGAGCATTCGGGAGGTTCTCCAGGTGGTGTGCAGCCAGGCAGCCACCGCGGGAGTGTTGCCCTGCATCGCCGGTGACAGTGGCATTGTATCTGAGGTTCGTCATGGACAGGGCAGACACATACTCAGTGGTTAAGACAGCATCAGGGGCTATCCACGCGGTGCATGACGTGGCTCTGGTTCCGAAGGACCAGAACCCCACCAAGACGGAGCTATGCAAGGCAGTTCGGGAGCAGGCTCGGAGGAAGTTCGGGCTGGGTGTGAAGAATAGGAAGGCAGCCATGCCCGTTGTGCTGTTGGCCACCGGCATCAGAATGTACCACACAGACAGCAAAGGCAAGTTCTCCATCATCAGGCTGACAGTGGCATGCATGGGGTCAGTGATGTGGGCGGGATGCCTGCGGTACTCGGACATGAAGATGATCTGGGTTGGGGCGATGAGGTTCTATCCGACCCACATGGTCTTTCTCCTGACATCCAGGAAGAATGACCAGTACTGTGAGGGTGATGTGGTGTACGTGGCCCGTGGAGGGAAGCATTTCTGCCCAGTGGATCTCTCAGAGCGGCTTATCGAGGCGGGGCAGCTCTCCGGGTCAGTGAACCTGTTCCAGGGCTGGGACGGCAGGAAGGCCGTCAAGGCCCTCAGGTGCCTCTGAATGGCAGGCACATGGACTACCACGCCTGCAGGCGTGAGGTCATCAGGATGGTGGCTCAGGCAGCGGGTAAGACAGAAGCAGAGACCATGGCAGTATTTGGGACTCAGAGCATGAGGTCTGGTGGAGCCACAGTCGTGGCCCAGAAGGTGTCATTCGCCGAGTTCATGCGGCACGGGCACTGGATGACCCAGGCAGCAGCCATGAGGTACATCCAACCGTCCACCGAGCAAAGGGTGGCAGTGACAGCAGCAGCTGATTACTAGACTGCCGACCGTGCAGTGGCACTAGCCGAGACTGAAGTGCAGTAGCCTGTAGCACTATGTGCTGGCCAGTATGTGTGCCTGCGGGCTATTATTGGTATTATTATTGCCTGCTTGGTATGATCTTTGTTTTGTCTCCGTGACATGCATCTTGCTTTACAGGTGTGATTATTGGGTAGCTAGGGTAGATAGGGTAGCTAGGGGGGTCCGTAGGGTAGGTGTGTCACATAACTGGATGTTATGTGTCACAGTGCAGCGAGCGGAGCGAGAGGTGCTGTGTCACATAACTCTGGTTATGTGACAGACCGGACCGTGGGACCCAGGATCGTAGGGCCCCGGGACCTAGGAGGTCCCAGGTCTGAGCAGTATAAGGTTTGGAACTCTGTAGAGTTCTGCTCCGATAGTTGATCTGATTTCGGGAAGGGTATCATCCCGCCCGCCCACCTCACTAGCATTATTGCATTCGTTTTCATTCCGTTACTGCGTTGCGGGTCCCTTATACCCGCATTACTATTGCACTAATAATTCTTAATTATTAGTGCTCTCCGATACCCTATCCGTGACATGCATCTTGCTTTACAGGTGTGATTATTGGGTAGCTAGGGTAGATAGGGTAGCTAGGGGGGTCCGTAGGGTAGGTGTGTCACATAACTATCACGAGTTCATGACTGACAGATGACGCTGACACAGTGTCGTCACAGTGTCATCATCCCGCTCTGCTATTCGCGGTTTGCTTGTTTAAGTAAGGTAAGGTAAGGTAATTTGCTTCGGTCCTAAAACATGAAGAGCAGAGGTCTAGGCTTGGTCGATCTCAATTTTGAGATCTCCGCTAGGCCTGTATGCCATCTGAAATCTGATCGTTCGATCGTCTCATCATTCGTTAAAATTTTGTATTTATACAAAGAATACAATCAGTGCAGTGAAAGAATACAAACAGAGGCGGACCCGGTTGAGGGGAGGAGGAGATATCCGCCTATCTGAGCCGCTTACTAAATGATATGTAAGATCTCAGCCGCTTACTAAGAAACAGTTTCGGGCTATCTACGAGATAGTACCGAGGTACTGAGAACTGACGTTAGGATATCGCTATCGTGTCCCACGAAGACGACAGTCCGAGTGGCAGTTGGTTAAAAAGCCCAAGCCAAAAAGAATCAAGCGAACTAGTTAGCTTTACAAACAAGCTCTTGAGCGGAATCTCTAGTGGGAATTCTCAGGAATCTCTCAACATGCAAATCACATATTTGTTAGTGTGTCTGTTGATGATCGGGGCTCTCGCTGAAGAGTGGCCCACGATGAGCCCCGAGAATGCGAAGAAGTTGCCACACCTTAACGCTTTCCTGGAGCGCGCTCACCAGGACCCGGCGGGCCTTGCGCGCCATTTACACCAGTCTTCTAACGCAACTATTGCCAATGATGTCACAGTTGGCACTAAAAAGGCGAACGCTGCTGACACTCTCCCGGTGGTTGTGGCACACGGCATGGGCGACTCCTGCTTCAATGTACGCGGCGTTCCAACTTTCTCGTTAGTACAGTTTCTGCTTCTGCCTCGCGTTGTGAATCAACCTCCTACTATTCTTGCCTACTCGATATTTTCGACTATTCGTAATTCTAGGTCTGAATGCTCGTTCAAGGGTGATCTTATTCTTTAATCAGTGAGCACCTTCCGCATGTGGTGAAGAGAGAGCGCGGCAGAACTTTGAAAACGGGATACACCCTCGGCAGAATAATCCTTCCACGGGCGTCTTATGAGCCATTTCATACGCTTTGGTTGCTCAGATCAGGTTAGAGTGTACTCTGCGAAGAAAAATGTCGAAAGAAAATATCGAACGTGATTTAAGGTCTTTCATGCATTGATCAACCCGCCCCCAACCCCGATTGATTTACAGCGCTTAGCCTGCGGACCGGGCTTTCCTGCCGTTGCTCCCTCTGATGCATGTCACACTTTTTTGCCTTGATCAAGTTCGCTTCGCGATGGCGTTGCAGTCTGGAATGAAGTCTATTACCGAGGCTTCGGGTAACCGCCTCGGAGTTTATGCCACTTGCATCCCGACTGCCGACAACTGGATAACGGATACCATCGGCGGCTTTTTGAAAAATATGGACAAGTCTGTAGAATACTTCGCAAAGCGTGTCCGCGCCGACCCCAAGCTGAAGAACGGCTTCAACGCGTTCGGCCTCTCCCAGGGGAACAACGTAATCCGCGGATACATCACAAAATACAATGATCCTCCGGTATGTTATTCGCTGGTCCCGGCGACTCAGCACCCTTCTCGCAGGAATGATATATTACGCTTATTCCTTCTCTTTTAGCCACACCCAGTGGGAAGTTGTCTGTCATTGATTCTTCGCATCATCCGACGCCCTTTCTCCGAGTACCTTCCGCCGCAACTCAAAATCGCGTCAGTTGACCGTCTCTTTTCTTGGACGCATCCGAGCCTGGATTTACTCTTCCTCTCGGATGCGCTTTGGGGCAGGTACACACCTTCATGTCCATTTGTGGGATCAACGCTGGCGTCGGCGCCTTCCCTGAGTGCAGCCCCTCCACCCCGGTGGTGGGCTCCGTGTGCTCCGCTATCACGGAGGTTCTCGGCGACCTCGCCTATTTGGAGATCGCCCAGGACATCCTCTTCCAGGCCGACTACTTCCGCGACCCTAAGAAGGTGTGTTTCCAGTCTGTGAAGAGCACACGCAGGCGTCGGAGAGTTCCTGCCGGCTTGATGCGCACGGAGCCCGGCCAAAAACCCGTTGTTGCAGGAGTAAACGTTGTTGACAAGAGCGGTGCATAGTCACATAGGCAGGGTGGGCAGCCAGTCTTGACGAGAGCAGTGCAAGCGTCCCAGTTCTGTGAAAGCTCACAGATTATCAAGCATTTGTGGAATAGAATGTGATGCTCACCGCCTTGTGTTTGGCTTATCCTTGGACCGATTCCTTTGGCATCACATAACCACAAGGGTTCGGCTGCACTACGTACCCTCACCAGGGATAAAAGGATTCAGCACACACTACGGGACACTTATCTGGAATCTCCGGAGCTCACTAGTGTGTTTGTGCTAATCCCTGGACCGACTCCTTTGGCACACCGCAGCCGCAGAAGACCGGCTGCACTATGTACCCACGCCGGGGATCAAAGGATTCAGCACACACTTCGGGACACTTATCCGGAATCTCCTGAGCTCACTCGTGAAGAATGGGACCCCCTAAGCCTCGCTGAGCCACCCGAGCCCATCTGCATCCGCAACGCCAGCGCACTGCTGCCTTTTGCCTGAAGCCGGCTCATCCCTGCCCCCCGAGCTGCGCGAGCCATATCTCCACCACCAAGCTCACGCATAAGACCGCCCCTCTGCTCCCTGAGCCTCACTGGGCCACCTGAGCCCCTCTGCGACTGCCCTGCCGGCGCATTGCTGTTGTGTCTCTGAAGCCGGCTCACCTCCGCCAATCGAGCCACCCCTTCACCACCAAGCCCACATCCCACAGCACCCCGCTGCCCCCTACACGCCCTAGAGCCTGGTCTCAAGAGAGCTTGCCCACCCACGCCACGGCAAAAAATGTCCAAGGGTTGTCTCAAGGGGCTGAGAATGATAATGTGTGTATGCTTATCCTTGTGACTCCTTTGGCACCCCGTAGCCACAGGAGACTGCACTATGTACCCACGCCGGGGATCAAAGGATTCAGCACACACTTCGGGACACTCATCCGGATTCTCAGGAGCTCACTAGTGGAGAATGGGACCCCCTAAGCCTCGCTGAGCCACCCGAGCCCCTCTGCATCTGCACCGCCAGCGCACTGCCGCCTTGTGCCCGAAGCCGGTTCATCCCTGTCCCCCGATCTGCGCGAGCCATATCTCCACCACCAAGCCCACGCGCAAGACCACCCCTCTGCTCCCTGAGCCTCACTGGGCCACCTGAGCCCTTCTGCGGCTGTCCTGCCGGCGCACTGCTGCTGTGTCTCTGGAGCCGGCTTACTCCCGCCAACCGAGCCACCCCTCCACCACCAAGCCCACACCCCACATCACCCCGCTGCCGCCTACAGCCTAGTCTCAAGAGAGCTTGCCCACCCACGCCACGGCCAGAATGCCCAAGCGCTGTCCCAAGGGGCTGAGAATGATAAACTGGGTTGCCCTCATCCAAACTTGCGCATCCGCCACCGGCTTGCGCCTGTAGCCCTCTACCCCCCGCACCAACTCCTCGTGACTGGAGCCCTTGCGCTGATTGCCTTGCGAGGTGGCCGCGAACTTGAGCAATGCGCTCCACACTTGCGCTGTAACTGTCACGCCGCACTGTTCCTCCTTGGGGTCCCATCCCCACAGTTGCCTGTGTGTCCCAAGCCCTCCCGGTGGCCGATAGTTCACCACCCGGTCGTCGCCTTCCCGACAGCTGCTCACTTTTAGTTCCGGCACGGCCAGCAACCTCGCCCGGTGGGCACGGAAGCTGATGAGATGCCGTATGCTGCCGTGCAACCTGTTGTAAGTGGTCATTGCTGCCGGGATGGGCCCCCGAGCTCTGAGGGGCCCGGCGTGTGTCAACTCTACCCGCGGACCTCCCCACATCTCCCCCGTCATCCTCATCAGTTCCCCCCATGCCATCTACCCCCCCAAGAAGGCCGGCCACCCGCCTGCTCGCCCCCATCAAGGTGGCCACCCCTCCCTCAGCCAAGGCCATTGCTTGCTCCGGCGAGGCCCCACTCTGCTCCTGAGTCCAAACCCCACTCCCCGGGCCCGGCGACAAAAGGTCATTCCACTCATTCAAGATATCCTCGACACTTGACGCCGCCTGGCTGAGCCCGCCTATGCCTGCCCGTGCCCCTCCAGATCGCGCCTCGGTGGTGCCCCCTCCTTGACCCTCCACAGTGCCCAGATGCTCCACCTCCCGCCGCACGTCCTCCATGCTCTCCAAAAGCCTCGATGCCATCGCGCCTGCCTCGCCTGCCTCACCGGGAGCCTGCCCAGACCGCTCTCGCTGTGTTCCCTCAGATTCCTGCATCCCACCGCCAGACCCATCCTGCGTGGCATAGTCTGTCCCCTCGAACGCGTCCTCCCACGCTCTGTCCATCAGTGCCAACCTCTCCGCCCCTTCCCGTCGGTCCGCCTCCCCCCGATCCAGGTCCGGGCCCATGCCTCCTCCCACACGCCCTCCGCCAACCCAATGCCACCCACTTCCGGCCGGACATCGCCCTACAGCCCGCCTGATGATCAGCCCTGCAACCCCCCGTGCAAGCGCGAAAGAAAGCAGCCGGACCCACTTCTCCTTCCAGCCCACAGCCCCGCCACGTGCCGCTTCCTCGTCCTCGTTCTCGTCCTCGTCCCCATTGCCATCCACCTGCTCTCACCCTTCCGCGTTCGCCTCCATGTACCGCCGCTCCCTGAAGCGCCGCTGCGTCTTCCGAAGGAATCCATACACCGCAGGCCGCCAAGGGATGAAGTGATGTGGGCGGACATCCCCGTACGTCGCCACCTTGCTCTCCTCTACCTTCTTCGCTGCCACCCCGGGGGCCATCATGGCCGCTCCCAGGTGCGCGTCTGACATCGGCCGCGCCGTGGCCACATCAAACAGCACATGCTGGCCCGGTCCCTCCGCATCTAACACTGTCACATCCGGGCAATGGTTCCGTGAGTAGGTCAGGTAGCCCGCGAAGTCATCGTGCAATGCAGACGCCAAGGGATAGGCAGACTTGGCCACCTCGAACAGCACCCTCTGCAGTTTGTGGTAATTGAAAGAGTACCAATTTCCTCCCCCAGCCCCCACTCCCCCCGGGCATGCCATTAAGTGTGTCCCGGTGGGATCCCGCTCTCCTCCACAATCGGGGCACTCCTCCACTTGGCCAAGGAGGGGCTGCTCCGCATGTAGAATGTGCCGCAGGGCCACCCGGTATTCCGCCAAACTGAGCTCCAGGGCTGGGCAGCATGGAACACCCCTCAAGGAAGCAGGCCCAATGCTGTTGAAGGTCACCGAGAAAAGCCAGGGGAGCCGAGACGCCCCCACGTGCCCAGCCAGCCAAAGCCAATCCGCAGAGTGGAGGACAGCAGCATAGACCCGTTGGGCACGTTTATGTATGCTTATCCTTGCGACTCCTTTGGCACCCCGAAGCCACAGGAGACTGCACTATGTACCCACGCCGGGGATCAAAGGATTCAGCACACACTTCGGGACACTCATCCGGATTCTCCGGAGCTCACTAAGTGTGTGTGTGTGTGTGTATGGGTGGCCTTGGGGCTTTTTCACCTGCCGGGGGACTGGTGATCGATACCCACTTTATGGGGTACTGGCATCTCGTTGTGAACGGGGACGGCCACTGGAATGATTTGGATGATGGGATGTGGCTGTCCCTGTGGTACCCTTCTGGCGGGTACTGCCTCTTTGAGGGCGTCGGGGATTCGTCTGCGGCTGGCTCTATTTATGTCCAGTGCCTTGGGGCTTTTTCACCTGCCGGGGGACTGGTTGTGGCGGCCACGTTATGGGGTACTGGCGGATCGCTGTGAACGGGGACGGCCACTGGAATGATTTGGATGATGGGATGTGGCTGTCCCTGTGGTACCCTTCTGGCGGGTACTGCCTCTTTGAGGGCGTCGGGGATTCGGCTGCGGCTGGCTCTATTTTTGTCCAGTGCCTTGGGGCTTTTTCACCTGCCGGGGGACTGGTGATCGATACCCACTTTATGGGGTACTGGCATCTCGTTGTGAACGGGGACGGCCACTGGAATGATTTGGATGATGGGATGTGGTTGTCCCTGTGGTACCCTTCTGATGGGTACTGCCTCTTTGAGTGCGTCGGGGATTCGTCTACGGCTCGCTTTTTGGGAGTGTCTTGGATTCGTCTGACGCTAGCTCCCTCTCCGTGTACAGTGCTCATGGTTATTACACATGCCGGGGGACTTGCGTTCTTTGACCTTGATATGAAGTACTGACGGATCACTGTGAACGGGGACGACCGCCGGGTGGAAGTGGGTTTTGGGAGGCGGTTATCCCTGTGGTGCCATTCTGGCGGGCACTGCCTCTTGGAGAGCTCGGTAGATTCGTCTGTCGTGCTGCGAGGAGAGGCAGAAGGTGGTGATGTACACCTTCTGTGTTCTCCCTTGAATTTTGTGGGGAGCACTTAGGTGCCCGCATGTTTCCTTTTTGACATGGGGTGTCCATGCTGTGTGGTGTGACTGCATTCATGACATAACCATGGACCAACAGGTCCCATCCATCGACCGGGAGCCACTGGGGGGCATGCCAGCAGGGTCCGCTTACTCCGTTACCCAGAGACCAACAATTGTTGGGCGATGATCGGTCACATCGTTTCATCTTTCCATGCTGCTTTGCATCAGGGTTGGGAACATGTATGAGTTTGTGGTATCTTGTCACGGCCCCGCCCTGCTCCTGATTTGCTTCTCACATCCACTGGGATGATGGTGGGCTGGCTTTTGTTGGCCGATCTCATGCCGTTCAGTGTGTGCGAGGTCTCGTTTTTAACGGGGACGGCCACTGGAGTGATTTGGATGATGGGATCTGGCTGTCCCTGTGGTACCCTTCTGACGGGTACTGCCTCTTTGAGAGCGGGGATTCGTTTGCGGCTCGCTATTTGGGAGTGTCTTGGATTTGTCTGACGCTTGCTCCCTCTCCGTGTACAGTGCTCATAGTTATTACACATGCCGGGGGACTTGTGTTATCTGACCCTGATATGAGATACCTGCGCATCGCTGTGAACGGGGACGGCCGCTGGGTGGAAGTGGGTTTTGGGAGGCGGTTATCCCTGTGGTGCCATTCTGGCGGGCACTGCCTCTTGGAGTACTCAGTGGATTCGTCTGCCTTTGCTGCAAGGAGAGGCAGAAGGTGGTGAAGTACACCTTCTGTGTTTTTCCTTGATTTTTTGGGGGAGCACTTAGGTGCCCGCATGTTTCCTTTTTTTTGACATGGGGTGTCCATGTTGTGTGGTGTGCCTGCATTCATGGCATAACCATGGACCAAAGGGTCCCATCCATCGACCGTGAGCCACTGGGGGGCATGCCAGCAGGGTCCGCTCACTCCGTAACCCAGAGACCAGCAGTTGTTTGGCGATGATCGGTCACATCGTTTCATCTTTCCATGCTGCTTTGCATTTGGGTTGGGAATATGTATGAGTTTGTGGTAACTTGTCACGGCCCCGCCCTGCTCTTGATTTGCTTCTCACATCCACTGGGATGATGGTGGGCTGGCTTTTGCTTGCCGATCTCATGCCGTTCAGTGTGCGGTGATAAGCTGGGGATCCCCTGTCTGGTTTGAAACCTTGCCTGGGCTTGAGCACTGGAATAGAATAATTCCATGACCGACCAGCGGTGCAAAGCTGGATGAGCTCCTAGCTACCCCACATGTTCAGCTGTGATTCGTGTTTGTGATAGGTTCGCTTTGCACTTGGTTTGGGAGTGTGTCGAGGTGAATGGTATCTTGCCACGGCCCCGCCCTGCTCTTGATTTGCTTCTCACATCCACTGGGATGATGGTGGGCTGGCTTTTGTTGGCCGATCTCATGCCGTCCAGTGTATGCGAGATGACTCACGGCCGGCCTTGTGTGCTCCGACTATTCTCTCTCATTCTCACCCCTATGCACTAGTGTGAAAGCTGAGTGAACTGTCAAATGACAGACACCCGGAGTAAAGACCGGAGCATACCCCTCTTCACACCCGCAACCCAAGCAACCACCATCCATATGCCCCTCCCGCAAGAGCAAGGTCGAGTCCGCGCCCAAGGTATCAGGTGCAGGTGCGCAGTTCTATTGGCCTAGAGTTCTCGAATCCTGCTAAGCTCTCCTTGGCTAACGGTTTATTAAACAAGGAAGGGCCGCAGGAAGGTCCCGTTGGCAGTCAAGCTGTGGCATGGGTCTGTGTCCAGGTATCTTGCGGTTCGGTAACTCTCCTTTGCTCTCTCCCGTTCTCTTCGCATTCACCCCCTCCTCTCCCACTAGTCTCTCCCATGGCTCTCTCCCCCTTCTTGAATGATGCTCCCGATTACATTCTCTGTGCGGCCCGTGCGAGCGAGGCACAAAACGCCCACCCGGATCGGGTAGATTCCATAAGTATGATGACTTGCTGAGAAGTTCCTGAATGTTCTGACTTCACTGGGATGATGGTGGACTGGCTTTTGTCGGCGGATCTCATGTCGTTCAGTGTGTGTGTGGTGATAAGGTGCACGCTTTCGCCACAAACCCACGGTATGGGACCGTGTTGCTTGGTGTGGATTAGTCGGAAATAGTGCAAGATATGGGGTGTGGGGTGCATGGCTTGCTACTGCGAAAAGCCTGGGCAGAGTGCAAAGACCCGGTGCCAGGCATTGGCATTGCATAGAATATTGGCCCCGGGCGATTGCAAACACGTGGTGACAGGCAGTGCACGGGGTTTTTCTGCAGCTCAACAATACCGATTACTTGAAGAACTCTCAGCTGGCACAGTGGAACAACGAGGGTGATACCATCAACCAGCAGTACAAGGACAACTGGGCCAAAACACAGAAGTTTGTGTGGGTGATGGGAACTGAGGACACTGTGGTGTGGCCGCGTGAAGGGGAGCAGTGGGGGGCTCCGTCAGAGTCAGATCCCTTCCACAAGATTGACGCCATGGAGGACACCCGGTGAGCAGTTCTAATCCCCAGAAAGCTTTGCCACCGCAGTGCCAACAGAGTGCTGTTTATATCAAACGACGAGTGGTGGCATGTACTATCATGACTAGACAAAATCCCTGTCGTGGGCAACTTTGTGAAATGAGGCCCGTTCAGTTGCTTTGATTTCCTGTAGCTTTTGGGGGGGAGGTGAGTGGTGTCCGATTGCATGTTTTTTCCACTTTCCCGAGGGTATATTTTTTAGCCTTTACTCAACCTTTCATGTCACTTTTCATTTGGGCGCAGTTGGTATAAGGAAGACCTCTTTGGGCTAAAGACCGCCTCGGAAGCTGGCAAGAACGCTTTTGAGTCCTTTAAGGGCCAGCATATCCGCATGACTGAAGAAGAACTGTTCGCTTGGCTCGATAAGTATTTTGTTTGAGCCCCATATTTGAGTTTCAAGTGTGAGTCCAGGTCAGACTCTAGTTTTGGGATGGTATACTTATCACAGATTTCTTGCTTGAACTTGACAACTTTCTATGATTTTTAGTTTTGTGTTGGTGATGCAATTGCCAGCACTCTCTTCATGATGGTATGGCCTTCAAAATTGCTTGGAAGATTTGGTAGTATAGTCCAATGGTTAATGTAATACAATTGAACAGCCGCTTTTTTTGGCCCATGCATGTGATGTTTCACATTACAGCATATGCTATCTCATTTGGGCATACGCAAGAATGGCTAACAATATTTTATCTAAAACTAGTAGGACTCACTTAGTAGGGTACATCATAATTAGTAGGGTACGTAAGAATGGCTAACAGTACTTTTCTAAATTAGTAGGGCACAAATTGTAGGGTACATATGGCAAACTACTAAATAAAAAGAGGGTCTAATGTAGTGTGCGCGTAGGCAAATGCCATATATGGTAGTATGCACGTAGGCAATCATGAGGTACTAATGGCAAGTCGATGCAATGTCCTTGAAGTCAGTTATCAAGTGATCAACCTTTTGGGAAAATTTGGCATGACCCACCTACACTTAACGATTGGTGTCTACTGCGGACATCTCTCCGTACCTGCGCATACGACTCAACTTGGCAGTTGAGAAGAAACGCAGACAAGACATCGTGAGTCAGCATCTTCATTTACTGAGTACCTCGCAGAAGATCATGAAATAAGTGCACACTTTGCGGTGAAGGTTTAGAAGGTGCACAAGAAACTGTCCCACTCGTGCGATCCTGCAACGAGTCACAAAAATGCCATCGGTAGCATGGTCTACGACGACCGGGGTTATCCCGCCAGGGTCAAGCCCCATACACGCTGCTACCTCCAAAGCAGAATCGGAGATCAACTACGCATAATGCGCACTAAAGCTTTTGCAGGCAGAGGAGTCCATACCTCCCGATGCTGAGATCAAGTTAATAAGAATTTTTTTGTAGGTGCAGTAGTCCCGGGGAAACAATAGGAGGAGCCGCATGAAAAACGGTGCCAATCACTCCGATCTTACAACGAAACATTCACAGTTATTCAGATCTAGCGACGTGTGCAATAGCAAGGTCTGCGTGACCGGGTTTATCCAGCCAAGGTCAAGCCTCAAACACGCTGCCACCTCCAGATCCGTGAATCCCGATGCTAAGGTAGATTCTTAACGTACGGGCGTCTGAAAAAAATACCATGCTACGCGCCAGCGTGAATGGTCACGTGAGACTTCCATACCCCCCGAAAATAGAAGCGTAATTTACGCACAAAGAATTGCACACCAACAAAAAAAAAAAACCGTCACTTACACAAAGAACAAAATAGTGAGCCATTGTTGCCGTAGAAGTGTAACTACGACTGGGACCCTTTCATTGCGCGAGGCCCAGTTCTTCGGGCAGGCGCTACTGAATCCTGCCCAGCAGGCGCAGGGTGGCAGGGGAGTGCACAACATGACCCTGCAGGAATACTTGTACTTTCTCAACCAAAGCCGCTAGGTACTTGTATAGGTCTTAGGCGTATTCATTGTAAATATCATTTTCTCTTTTGTTTGTTTGCCTTGTTTTCATATTTAAATTGCCTTGCCAATTTTTAGTGTAACACATGCACTCTGAATTTGCACACTTGCATAATTTGCAAGAAATCATTCATAATAAGTTTCGAAAAAAGCACTAGGTTGGGAGTATTTGCACAACATTATCTATCACACATATATCATACCCCCAAGCGTGCCTGGAAAAATACTCAAAACAACACAGCTACAAGTGATTGTTTGTGTGTACATGGTAGGAAAAAGTTCTTCACAAATAACATTCAACCTGTGAAACTTCATAATGTGTACTTTTCATTCCACTCCATACCCCAAAGCCTTCCGCACCTCATATGTGCTCAAAACCAAGATTTTTCCGTAAATACTAGCTCTTACAATATTTTTTTCTAAAATCCAAAACTGCAACGTTCATTAATAAAGTCGTGGTGCGGTTGCGGGAGACATTCAAAACATGGGTATTGCATACCCCACAACCACCCGCTAAGCGAACACAACCCAAAAACAGCGATTTCCAGCCCGTTCAGATGGAAAAAATCTCCAAAAATCTCAAAAAAAAAAACTAATTTTGCCTCTTACAAGGTCTAGTGACTTTATAAACCTAAAAAAATTGTCATTATCACCCATTATGCATTTTCCGACGCGGGGCGGGTATGCGACGGCTCAAGCGCGAAATTTTGATTTTAAATATGGCGATCGTGCAAAAATCGCACAATTTTGCATAAATTTTGCTGTTTTCGCATGGTAAACATCACGGCCCACGCCCATCTATTTCATCGGCCCGCATTCGGCCCGGAGCGTGGCGAGCTACGGCCCCGGGCCGGCCCGCCACGGTAAGCAATATACCCTGTGGGGGAGGCGGGAGGGGGGAGGAGGGGGGAGGGGAGCCAGGGGAAAGGGCCCCCTCCCGGCAGGGAGCGAGGGGGAGCCGAGGGGAGCGAGGGGAGCGAGGAGGGGGGTTATGGAAGGTGGGGAGTGGTGGAGGGAGGAGGCGATCTCTATTTGTCGGTCTCTCACTCACTCTTCATACGATGAGGATGTAATAGTAATTGATGGTGGATGATCAAGGGGGGTTTATTTTTCCCCACCTGTACGTTCACGTACCCCCTTTATATGAACACAACGCAAGACCGAGAAGCAAAAAGAAATAGAGCAACCGAACGTGAACGAAGGACAAAGCCGAAACGGAAAGGGCACGTTCGCTTCTCCTTCTGCAAGTCGTGTCACAACATCATATCCTCAAAGACCCGTCGATATTTTGTTTCAGTGCCAGAAGTATTTAAGTCTGCTGCCGTAAAATAATATACGATCAGCCTGTGATCGCTTCTCGGGCGACGACTTTCTATAATCAGTTTCAGTTGCAATATTTTCAGAGGCCGAAATTGGATATGTCAACCGTCGGGCCTTCAACTGTTCTTTGGTCGCGTTTGGTCGCTCAAAGCTTGATATGGCTGGTGCTGTGTAGTTTCCTTTGTTGCATGCCGTGTGCATCATCCGACGAGTTAGAGAAGAAATGTGTCAGTTGCAACCTTTTGGGATTGAGGCTGCACCAAAAACTGTTGGGCAGATACGTCTTGGACGTGGAGGACGCTGCGTACGATGCTCGAAGCTTGTGTGATCAGGGTTGTCAGTCGTGCAAGGAAACGTGCCTCGAGTTATTGGTGGACGGTCGGCCCGAGGAGGTGGCTTCTCGTGCTGTGTTGATAAGCGAAAGCGAGAAGTGGACTCAAAATAAACAAGTGGCGATACAATATGCAATGTGCGTGCAAACGATGGGACTGTGCCAAGCGGAAATGTACGGAACTTACAGGCCAAATATAGTTGGATCAACCGGTGCCCTTCCAGACAGTTTTCGAGATGTCGCAGTCGCAAAGGTTGAACTATAGCTTGCACGCTCATTTTCCAACGACGACCGAAATCGCACGGGCCATAGTCTACTGAAGGTGCTTAAAGTTACCACCGGTTGACCGTGTTATCATGAACCCTTTTCTTCGTAAGACCAAGTTTCAATGTAGAGAGAAATGGTGACGGGTTTATGATGTGCTCATTGGCAATTGTTGGATCTCAATTGTTTTTGTAGCGGACGACATAAGACGACCTACACAGCAAGCTGTGGGAACCTTTTTTTCTATACGTTTTGCAAAGAGTCTCTTCTATTGACTATTTCGCGTGTGGGAGCAAGGTTTATGTGTAGGCCTCGCGTTTCTCATCAACCCAAGACGTGATAGTTCACGCACTCTGTTATCACTCTCCCCTGCCCTGGTCAGTCATCCATTTTGTTACTAATATCAATATTCTACGCTGCTGCAGCTTCAATTACATGCATTTTCTTCTTGCAACTGCTGTGTTAGATCCGAGAGTTCACTTTTCCTCTTGTGTGTCAACCGTATTCTGAAAGTTCTGCTATTCTGTATGTTCTCTCCCCCAAGAGGCACTTTTAAGAGATCTTTAGAAGTGCCCCGAGATACCCCTTGCTGTCATAATTCATGTGCCTCCTGTATCTTTCTATTTTGTGAACCTGTGTTTTGAGCTCAAAACCGCATGCCTCAATTTTTTCTTCTGCCTGCCGTGAGGTCCCAACACTAGTGTCCGAGCAACCCTGGGCCGAGTGGTCCGCCCAACCCTCAGGCCAGCGCACCCTGCCAACACTAGT
>LGRX02026470.1:0-83786 GCA_001247695.2 Cymbomonas tetramitiformis | reverse complement strand
CATAGGGTTATTAGTTTGTTCGTAAAAATCGACATGCTCAGTCGATGGGGCTGCAAATGCGCGCACTATATGAGGTGATATATGGGAACATTTTGACATATCGAAGCAGCATTCCGATCATTTTGGACTTGAAACTGAAATTAATTTCTCACTTGTCGCCAAAGCATAGCGTTATTAATTTGTTCGTAAAAATCGACATGCTCGGTCGATGGGGCTGCAAATGCGCGCACTATATGAGGTGATATATGGGAACATTTTGACATATCGAACGCAGCATTCCGATCATTTTGGACTTGAAACTGAAACTACTTTCTCACGTGTCGCCAAATCATGGGGTTATTAATACGTTCGTAAAAATCGACATGCTCGGTCGATGGGGCTGCAAATCCGCGCACTATATGAGGTGATATATGGGAACATTTTGACATATCGAACGCGGCATCCCGATAATTTTGGACTTGAAACTGAAATTAATTTCTCACTAGTCGCCAAAGCATAGGGTTATTAGTTTGTTCGTAAAAATCGACATGCTCAGTCGATGGGGCTGCAAATGCGCGCACTATATGAGGTGATATATGGGAACATTTTGACATATCGAAGCAGCATTCCGATCATTTTGGACTTGAAACTGAAATTAATTTCTCACTTGTCGCCAAAGCATAGCGTTATTAATTTGTTCGTAAAAATCGACATGCTCGGTCGATGGGGCTGCAAATGCGCGCACTATATGAGGTGATATATGGGAACATTTTGACATATCGAACGCAGCATTCCGATCATTTTGGACTTGAAACTGAAACTACTTTCTCACGTGTCGCCAAATCATAGGGTTAGTAATTTGTTCGTAAAAATCGACATGCTCGGTCGATGGGGCTGCAAATCCGCGCACTATATGAGGTGATATATGGGAACATTTTGACATATCGAACGCAGCATTCCGATCATTTTGGACGTGAAACTGAAACTACTTTCTCACGTGTCGCCAAATCATAGGGTTATTAATACGTTCGTAAAAATCGACACGCTCGGTCGATGGGGCTGCAAATCCGCGCACTATATGAGGTGATATATGGGAACATTTTGACATATCGAACGCAGCATTCCGATCATTTTGGACTTGAAACTGAAATTAATTTTTCACGTGTCACCAAATCATACGGGTTATTAATTTGCTCGTAAAAATCGACATGCTCAGTCGATGGGGCTGCAAATGCGCGCACTGTATGAGGTGATATATGGGAACATTTTGACATATCGAACGCAGCATTCCGATCATTTTGGACTTGAAACTGAAATTAATTTTTCACGTGTCGCCAAATCATAGGGTTATTAATTTGTTCGTAAAAATCGACATTTCAAACGAATGGAGCCCCAAATCAGCCACGATTTAACCGCGCACAAGTAGCGAATCGAGCGCGCGATTTGGAAGCAGAATCGGACATGTGGCGCCAAAAAGTCATTTTTTCCCGCGCCAGCGCGACGGCGCGAGGTTAAAATTTTGACGCCACGCCGGCGCGTGGCGCGAGCGCAAAAAAGCTCGCGCCACGCCAGCGTTTCAGCGCGCTGGCGCCAACCCCCAAAACTCGCGCCACGCCGTCACGAAACCCAAAAACTGAATCGGCATCCTTGCTTGCAAAACTGATGGGATCATCACGATGCTTCCTGCACCTACATTGGAGGTTATAATTCCTAATGTGTTGCTATTTTTATCAGCAATGGCTAAAGGAATGAAATCGGCCAGGCCGATTGAGATATATTGTGTTTTACACGATTTCAGCACTACCAAGTTTTATGAGCATGCTACGACAGTTGGTTGTGTTGACGTACCAGTTTCCACTGCAACACCATTGGATTTGGCACATGGTGAGAGTTCTGGCCGTTCATCCTGTGACCGTAGTATAACGTTTACTCCTGCAAATTATATCAATCATTTACCAAATCATTTTCCAGTTATACCCGATCTTGACATTATGCTCAAAGATCCGACCTATGCGCATGTCATATGTGCTGACATTTCTCTTATTTCCAAGCCAGAGGAGATCACGGCCAGGATGTTGCCGTTTATTATCTTGCAAATATATGCACCTCCAGTAGAATTTATATCTTCTGTTGGAGTGAATGTTTCACAAGCACATGATAAGATGGGTATCTTCAGTGATGTTGATGGCATCAAGTTGCCAAGTATATTCTTGCCGAATCAGCATTCCATAATTGGTACATTTATTTCACACTTTTATGCGAATATGCACACTGATGCATCTTTCTTATGCACCGGTTTACAGTCGGGCGATACTTCAAGAGACACTTGGCCTTGTCAACCGATGCTTTCAACGACACCACGACTGACTCAGATGTCACAAATGAGCTCAACAATATTTCCAACTTGCTTACCGCCGAAGCAATCTGATTTAGTTTGCAGCCGATATGCTCATGCATACCATCCTGTCAATATGAATAATATTTTGAGCAACCGGTTTGCACGTCACATGCATCCTTCTTCGACCGGCTTCTCGGATGCACATGCATTTTTCAAATGGACAAATGACACACATAAGCACAATTTTCTTGTTACTCCGATACTTGGTAAGAGTGCTAATAAATCCTTTGTGCACAGAATTTCGAGCACATATGGGAAGTCACATTGCATGTCCCCACTTGATGCATGGGGGCTTCATTCCGACAATTCTAAGGAGATTGTAGCCGCATGTGTGAATTTATTCTTCGAGGAGTTTGGACCGTTCATCAACCGGAATGTTTCTTTGTTTTCACAATTTATTGACTATATCGTGAGACACCATACCGTCACGAAAGATTTTGATAGATTGTCGCCTCAATTTTGCTCACCTTATGATCGGGGGGCATGTCCGGTGAAGAAGGTTACTTACCGTGTTAAGGACCCTTATCTTGCACCAAATGAGACACACCATCTATACTCGTTGTATACCGGCTTGCTCCAACGTGCACATCAAACGAATATTGCCGATCCTTATTGCTGGACAGTTTGTGATACTTCATTCTCGGGGTGGTATGCACCGCGCATTCCGTGTGTCATTGAGAGACATAGGGATCCCTTTGCTTTCCTCTTTTTTGTTTATGCCGTCCACAAGTTCATGGGTAATCGAGTGTTTAATTACGAAATCGACCGAGTCAATGGGCATTTGCATTACTACATTGGCAATATGTCTTGGGCTCCAAAGACTACCAATGCCGGCAAAGAGACATAATCATTTATGTAGGTTTCTTAGTATGGTAGACGCATAATGGTGTTATCCGTCAACTCTTATATAACCACTTGCTTGTTGCTTACAATTTACATGATTGGCATAATTTGTTCAAAGTATTTCAGTTCCATTTGCAAATTTATTAGTATCTTCTTCCTCTCCCTATACTCATTTCCTTCCTCATGACGTCATGAGTATCGATCGCATTTAGACAAGATGTATGCCGTACGTGGGTGCAGCAAATAGGTCCCTTATTGAAGGGGGTGGGAGAGGGGAAATACTAATATCCCCTGATTTACTAACAGGGTGGACATATTACATCATTTCATTTTTGAGCATTTATACACGAAAGATATGGATGTCGATGATGACTCGGATATTCAGTCTTACGGGTTTGAGGGTAATACTTTTTCATCCTCGCCTCCAGATTTTAATTATATGATCTGTCCGAGCGTTCATCCGCGCAGATTTTAATCATGTGATCAATCCGAGCGTTGCTGACGCTTGTGAGATTGACACATCTGTATTTGCTTCACATCGGCCGTGTTTTGCTCTCATTCTGCACCACAACGCCTTGCATACGGGCACGCGCAGGTATACGTCTCACCGGGCGGAAACTAGAATGTTGCTATGCAAATCGTAGCAGAACCTGTGCGTATGCAAGCTTGATTAGCTCCGGACTTAGCAGTGTTCACTTTACAGTATAACGTCTTCATGTTTATGTGTATATTTATACCAACAAGACGTGACTGGCACTGTTAACCCTCTGGGAATTATTTATTATACTTATGCCATCCATACGTGCTGGTATATATCGCGGCACATTTTTTAGCATCTTGTCTGTGGCACTCATCGCCTGTATATTTATAATGCCTGATTGGGTTCCGCATAAACAACGTGCACCCAAGCGGCGTTACGATGATTTACATCAGGGAGGAAGAAGAAATGGAACTCAATATAGTCAGGTATAAGACTTTTCGACGACTGTTCTTATTATACCGTGCTGGGATGCCCATCATACATGTACCATTTATGTCACGCTGTATAATTCTATTTCGTGATTTGCTGAATCCCTATCCAGCGAGGGCGCATCTCTATAATTATACAAAAACACCTCCGTCGTTGCCTGGGTTGACTATCTTAGCTAGAGTTAGTATCACTCGGGACTTTTGGAACTTCCCGCTTTTTCATCATGATCAGAATATACCTACCCTTCCCGCTAATCTACTCCTCGCGTACTTCGATCCCGAGTTCGCTCTCCCGACCCCGCATGAGGGGGAGCCCCGCTTCACGCGCACGTGTGGATATTGCAACGCGGTCATGGGAACAAGAAGAAAGGCGATCACATGGAACGCGAACGCGCCACTGTCAGGGATATGACCGATGACATATGTGTCATACGTGTCATGCATGTCATACCATGTCATGTCATGTCATGTCATGCCATGTCATGTCATGTCATGTCATGTCATGTCATGTCATGTCATGTCATGTCATGGCATATGTTATAATGACATACAGTCGTCGAGTATTGTCAGCGGTACGGTCGACTATGACATGTACAATCATAATGTCTGTCATCCACTCACCATGAGTGACATCTGTCATCGAGAGGCCGGGTACGGCATCTCGATGGCGAAGCAAGACAAGTTCTTGAAGAACGAACTGTTCTGAGAGGATCACGGGGAAGCCGATTTCCCCCCCACTGTATGGGGGCCTGCTTCTCCTTGTTTCACCCCTCGCCCTGAGTGCCTGTCATTTTGTCATCTGCCACCGCTCCGACCGTTCCGCACCGCACTCGATAAAACACCTAAGTATTTTATCTTATGCAGTTTTTAGACCGACCGGATCACCACCTGTGTTTCCTGTGTTTCAGCGATATATATCCCTTATATATATATCACTCCTTTCATCAGGTTATGGGCCAGACCACTTCTGTGGTGGTTCATTTGTGGTTTCTTTGACTCGCTTCGGCCTGACCGCCGATTCTAGTTCCGTCAACTCCGTCATTTTTTTTTATCCGTCTTCGTGGGCTACTCCGTCAATCTCCGTCTTTGCCCACTTCCGTCCGTAGCTGCCTACCGTCTGTGATTGGTGGTCTACGGTACGGTCCGTCATCGGCCTTCATCCGTCTTTTGTTTTTACCGTCACTTTGGCCGACTTTTTTATCCGTCTTCGTGGGCTACTCCGTCAATCTCCGTCTTTGCCCACTTCCGTCCGTAGCTGCCTACCGTCTGTGATTGGTTGTCTACGATCCGTCATCGGCCTTCATCCGTCTTTTCTTTTTACCGTCGCTTTGGCCGACTACTCCATCCCCAACGTCCTTCGACACTCTGGTCAGCAGCGCCTCTGCTGCCGGAGAACCGCTTTACCGTACGGCATTTTTGACGTCACCACCGTTTTCCTCGTCAAAAACTGCCCCAATTTGACCTTTCGATCGTTCAATTCGCTTGATTTTTCGAAAAGATACCTTTTCGCTTGGGAACCCTATCTTGGGGTTCGCAGAATTCTGCAAGACAGCTGGCTGGAACTGTCATGTCCACAAAACGTCAGCGTGCACGTATGGCCGCTGTTCGTTCAGCGTTGCTCTCTCTCCGAGTGCATCGACATCCTTTTACCGCTGGTTATGTTCTGGTGGTGCCTGGTGGTGCTTGCGCACCAGGCACCAATCACAACGACAACGTCCTGGACGACAACGACGAGACCAATGACTTCCACGACTTCGTCTCGCCACTTCCCTCACCTTCGCCTTATGCCCCCAGTGGTCGCCATCTGGTGGTGTCTGGTGGTGCTATCACGACCGCTTCCCCCCTCTCCATCATCCCTTTCGAGTTCCTCCCCATGACCTCGATCACGTTCCCTCACCGCATTTTCCACCTTCCACCTCCCTATCCCCTCTTCAGCGACGCATTCGCTCTGGTGGTGCCAGGCCGCTTTTGGCTTTGGCACCGCGTGGGCATTGGCTGATTCGTCGTTTTCGTGGCGCTCGAGGACTTCTGCAATCGAGAACTCCGCCGCCGCCATTCCACAATCACGTCGCGGCTTGTAGATGCTTACCCTTTGGTACTAGGATTTTAGGCAGCGCCCCATGCACGGATGTGCCTCTAGTTGGGTTGAGAAAGGCCCCTTAGGCCTAAACATTCTAGTAACATTGGGTTAGGATTTAGGGTTTGCCTGCTTCGGGATGACCACTCACACCTTCGGGGTGAGGTGGTGTCACGGGGAAGCCGATTTCCCCCCCACTGTATGGGGGCCTGCTTCTCCTTGTTTCACCCCTCGCCCTGAGTGCCTGTCATTTTGTCATCTGCCACCGCTCCGACCGTTCCGCACCGCACTCGATAAAACACCTAAGTATTTTATCTTATGCAGTTTTTAGACCGACCGGATCACCACCTGTGTTTCCTGTGTTTCAGCGATATATATCCCTTATATATATATCACTCCTTTCATCAGAGGACGCGTCTTCGCTTCAAGCATGAACTGAACAGCATGCGAGTATCAATGGCTATTTCGACCAGCCGATACGTAATAATAATAATAATAATATAACATTTACGCTGAGAATAATGACAATGTCATGAGTCCGCTGTAATCCTGCAAGCAGGCAACTGTAGAACAGAGGGAGCTGAAATCATCCTCATAGCGCGCCCCGAAGGGCTCATCTAGGTCGGATCAACCTAGGAAACCGCGGCATGGCAAAACTACGCAGAGCGCTAAAAAGGTCGTGCCGGCGGAGAAGCAGCAGAGGAGGTGGAAGTGGAGCGAGGCTGCATCTGTGGTGGAAAAAGAGGGCGGAAGCGAGGCGGAGGAAGGGCGGTGGTGGAGGGTCGGGAAGGCGGGGGCGGAGGGGCGGAGGGTGGGGTGGAGGGGGCAAGGTAGGAGGAGGGGGGACCCTACCTACGAGGGGAGGTTAATAAAGTGTTCACCTGAATGAAGAGAAAAGAAAGGGTGGAAATGATAGTCATTCAAGGGAGGTCCGGGGGAAAACATGTTTTGCTCTTTCAACAGCTTCTTCTTCAGTGATACCCGTAATTCGGTTAAGAGTGGTTCTGAAAGGGTCATGGATCTCGACCCTAGCACGACCATTAAGGAAGGCGTCACGTCTAATGCGGGTGGGGTATCTGCACAGCCTGGAAAGCTTCTTGAGGAGAGGCTTCAGTCTTCTCTGGTGAACCCCTATGGTGCTAAGAACCTGTCCAAAGTGCTTCGGAAGGTATCCCATCAATGTAAGTTCTTTGGGCCACGTTACAGTCCCTGCAAATGGTTTGTTGTCCTTGTTCGTGTAGGACGTGTCACAGTGTCCTCCGTAGTATTCTGTTGGGTGGGCACTCTGGCGGCTCTCCTGCGAGAGGGGCCACGGGCAGAGGCTGTCGGGGATGACAAGTTTCCTTTCACCCAGGACTTCCTGTCAGATCTCGGGGTCAACTCCGGTGCAGTTCAGTCTTCTGTCAGTAATCTTCTTCTCAGGAAGGACATTGATGTACCACCTTGCAATCTTTTTCTGCGTCCCACTCCAGTCATGAGCAGGAAAGTCTTGCGCTCGGAGGGCTATCAATGGCAATAATACAAACATCTGAGAAATCATCTTTGTAACATCCTCCACCCGGGAGAACATATGGGTCATCCCCCGTCCAGTAGCCGTGTGGAATGAAAGGAATGGTGTTGTGAGGAAATCTAAATACCATCTTAAATCCTTTAGCAATCCACTTTTCTTGATTTTTTGGAGAGAGTGGGAGGATCCAGATGCCTCGAAATCCTGGCACAGTGTTTGCTGCACGATGGCCGAGTTCTAAGGTAGCCATAACCGCTGAGTTTGAGAATCTTTCCTTCCCGTCAAACGGGGGGTTCCCATAAACATTCCTACCCATATTGGTGATAGGGTCGACATAGGCATCATATGCAAGTCCATCGAAGCCAATTCTGCCATTTGCACAAAAGGGCCGAAGGGCGGCTCTCATCTGGTCTGAGGGGATACATCTTCTCGAATGAATCCTAGGGTGTGAGTTTAGTGGGTTACAAAACAGTTCACATCCATTCTCGTTTAGCCCACGGTCGTCAATGATGATGTCAAGGAGGCTTCTTCGAATGGCGTAGCAGTTTTTGGGGTCACCCGACTCATCTCTACACGCTTTAAGTGCTGTATGAATGTCATGTGCACGCGTGGCATATCGTGAGAGTGGTGACGGAAACTCTTTCTTTGAGAGATAGTGCCACGACAAGAGTTTCCAGAACTCTTGTTTCCTAGCATATTGGAGTTCAGGGTACACATTATTGCCGCTCTGAGTGTTAACATCCGGAAGTGCTGTCACAGCAATGGTCCCCTTCTTGGAAGCAGATGGGCGGTACATTCCCGATTCAGGCAATGCTTGGAGGTAGAGCTCCCGCTTCATTTCGTCGCGGAGGTCAGCAAGTGGAAAAAGTGTTTCGGAGCAAATGTCTATAAAGGAGGAGCCTTTCCCTGGGTTCAACAGCTTAGGTTCCCCTGTAAGCTCGGCCGCCACATGCTTTCTGAGTTCATCGTCTTGTTCTCCTCTAAGGTATACAAGCGAGTTACCCGGGCCCGGGCATTCCGGTTGAATGTGAGAGAAGTTGCACTTGGTTCCTGTTTGGCAGTACGGGCAGTCAGGTGAGGCGGTAACACCCAGCTTATGTGAACGTGCGGGTGAAGCTTGAAGGCCCAAAAGTTCTCTGCTTCTGGCCGCTGTATAAGATTTAGCTGTGACTTTTGAGATATCCTTGGTGGGAGTAACGTTGTGGTCCTCTAGCATTCTGATATACTTCCCTTGAGACGACATGGCTTTCCATGTATGAAGGTGAGTAAGGCGTTGGATTCTCCTGATGTGGTTCCGAATATCTCCTGCAACTGGCACTTCCATGTAAAAGAGAGAATAGGGGAGTTCTTCGTATGGGTCAAATCGGGGAGCGTTTGCCCCTTTTCTGAAAGAGGCCCTCTTTGCTGCTCTATCAACTCTATCGTGAAGTCTATCATTATTATGCCCCCTTATCCATTTAAGGGTGATCCTGCTGTGGTCTTCTCCACTGTAGAAGCCAAGCTCCTCAAGTATTAATCTGACTGCCTGCAGTTCACGTCGGTTTGGTTCCCGAAGCATCTCACGAGCACTGACAGTTTTCCTATCCTTATTTACCGCCGTGATCGTTGCCATTGAGTCAATAGCATGTATCATTGGAGTCACGGACTTTAGTGTGTGGTCCTTTTGGTCCTCTAAGAGAAGTCGGAGCCCGATGATTTCAGCAGATGTAGAACTTGGTGTTTGAATATCCGCTTTAATCAATCGATCATCAGCAGTAAAGACACTGTTGGCAGGGATGTTAGCCTTCCTAACAGAAAAGGTGCCCCCCATTTCTTTAAGCAAATAGGCCGCACCACTGCAAGCCGTTTTCTTCCCCGCAAATAGTGAACCGTCACTTGCCATGTCGTAGTGGTCTTGAGATATGCTATTTCCATCGCTAGGATTTTCATCCTCGTCCGAGTTACTGGGGCAGCTGTAAGCGCTCTCTTCGTCCGCAGTTCGGTTCCTGAGCTGGACAGATAGAATCTCTTTTTGGCGGTCCGCAATGTAGTCGTAATGGGCTTCCAGATTTTGAACATCTGATCTCACATTTATAGGGGGAGTGTCATTGTTGTCACATTCAATGGTCTCTCCAACGGGAAGAAGAATGCAGCCATCCGATGTCATTTGGTATTCGCGGTCATACTGGCATTGAAGCACCTGACCATTCATAACAAAATTATCATTATCTAAGTGGTCTGGAGTATACCTTAAATAACGCATGGTGTTTGTTTCCGCGTCAAGTTTTTGAATGCGTATCAGTGTGATGGAAGATTTGTCACCATTGCCTTTCCAGTGAAACTCACTTACATCAGGAATGTCATGAGCATCCCTGTAGCATTGTTTAACATATCTAGCTTTTGGGTCATGGTTTCCCAGGTTTATTATCATTTCGGACTCCAAACTCTCCAACCATGCTGGTGGCTTATTCCCGTTAACACCTAATGAGTGCTTCATATCAGCCCATCTTCTCAGCATCCCACCACAGGGGGTGAGAAAGAAACCAGTGTGCTTGATATTGTATTTTTGAATGGCGCTGCTAACATTGCTTGAATCATACAGTGATTTAGGAATTGAGGACACAAGGTTGTTATACCCTGTTTCACATTCAGGAAAGAGCTTAGAGTCAATTGCATAGCCCATAGAGGCCATAATGGTGCTAGTCCTTTTCATCCAGTTAAATTGCTTTCCTTGAAGGTTCCTGTAGGTTGTGTAGTGAGAGAGGGGGAAGCCATTAATGGTGTTTTGGGGGTCTTTCCTTTCCCTTTCCATATTGTGCAACATAATTTTTAGCCACGCGTCGCTGTATTTTTTATAAAGGGAAATAAGCAATCACGATCATGTCGCAGCCGATATCAGAGACTATATTTCTGTATCAAGCAACGTGCCGTGAGGGCACCTAGCGAAAGAGTAGCGAAAGTAGTGGAGCTAGCGATATTCATATAAAGAATTTTTAGATTTATCGTTGATATGACTTTGAGTACTGTTTACGTGTTTAGTGTTTTATATAAACTATATAAACTGTACTCAGAACTGAACAGAATGAGCGCCGCATGGGGATACTACATACTTGTAGGTTGTAGCCAGGGGCAGGGGGCGCAATCTCGGGGAAAAGTCGCCTTCTGTGACATCGGGCTTTCTGACCGTCGAAGGAATGGACACGAGGTAGATAAGATGTCCGTCGTTGCCTGGGTTGACTATCTTAGTATCACTCGGGACTTTTGGAACTTCCCGCTTTTTCATCATGATCAGAATATACCTACCCTTCCCGCTAATCTACTCCTCGCGTACTTCGATCCCGAGTTCGCTCTCCCGACCCCGCATGAGGGGGAGCCCCGCTTCACGCGCACGTGTGGATATTGCAACGCGGTCATGGGAACAAGAAGAAAGGCGATCACATGGAACGCGAACGCGCCACTGTCAGGGATATGACCGATGACATATGTGCCATACGTGTCATACATGTCATATCATGTCATACCATGTCATACCATGTCATGTCATGCCATGTCATGTCATGTCATGTCATGTCATGTCATGTCATGTCATGTCATGTCATGTCATGTCATGCCATGTCATGTCATGTCATGTCATGTCATGTCATGTCATGTCATGTCATGTCATGTCATGTCATGTCATGTCATGTCATGTCATGTCATGTCATGTCATGTCATGTCATGTCATGTCATGTCATATGTTATAATGACATACAGTCGTCGAGTATTGTCAGTACGGTCGACTATGACATGTACAGTCATAATGTCTGTCATCCACTCACCATGAGTGACATCTGTCATCGAGAGGCCGGGTACGGCATCTCGATGGCGAAGCAAGACAAGTTCTTGAAGAACGACCTGTTCTGAGAGGACGCGTCTTCGCTTCAAGCATGAACTGAACAGCATGCGAGTATCAATGGCTATTTCGACCAGCCGATACGTTTAGTTCACCCAATGTGTCAGGGCCCAAATTGCCAGTCCTGTTACAAGGACCGGAGGGGAAAACATGGTGCGGAGGCGTGTGCTATCGATATATTTGATATGTGAGCGCTTGGAGGCCATTATTGGGTGTCAAAGTAATTGTTTTTAACCTACGTTACACATAGCACTAAATGTTGGTATGTGATTAAGAGGGTTAAACGGGTGGGGGTGAAATCAATTAATAAAATTAATTAAAATGGCCAGTCCTTGTAATAGGACCGAGATGTTTCTCACGCTAGCTACCTCCACGAAGGTCCTGTGAAAATTCGGAGACCCATGTTGTCAAGTTCGCGAGCTGCTCTTTCTGCAGTGTCTTATCAAAAAAATGATCGGAGGTCATCTTCGCCCTCAAAACATCGGTTGAAGTAGCCTGGGTAACCAGCGACCGAGGAAGTACAGCCCGGGAGAGCAGGAGATCATCGATCTGCACTGCAAGCAGCTATTGGAGTACGGCTTCATCGAGCCAGCTTCGCAACACTGTCGACACGCCAGCAACGTGGTGGTCGCAGGGAAGAAAGACCATGAGACTGGACAGTGGACTTCTACACGCTTCTGCGTCGACCTCCGGAACACGAACCGGTTGTCGCTGAAGGACAACACGCTGTCACACAGACCAGAGGAGCTCTATCAGCGCGTGGCCAAGGCCAAGTTCAAGACAACTCTGGACGCGACCAAGGCCTTTCACCAGATTCCCATGACCACCGAAGAGGACAGGGACAAGACGGCGTTCTGGTGGGGCAATCAGCTCTATCGTTACACTTCCATGCCATTCGGAGCAGCTGGAGCGACCGCCGCATTCATCAGGATTATGGACTACGAGCTGCGTCACCTGCAACATTGCACGGTGGCGTACGTTGACGACGTGTGCATATACCCAGACACCGCTGAGCAGCACATCAAGGATGTAGAGGCCGTGCTTCGCACCTTGGGGGACGCAGGGATCCGACTGCACTCAGGTAAATCAACCTTCGGGCAGTGCCGACAACGGATCCGGAGCAGCTCCGTCTCCGTTGTACGGAGCACCGATTTTACCAGGCTCCGGCTCCGTAGGAGCCCGCGAGATCGAGGATTCGCATTGCTCCGTCTCCGACGGGGCGTGGAAAAGTCAGGCTCTGGCTCCGTAGGAGCCAACCGAGTCCAAGCTCCGTGCTGATCTGGCTCCGACGGTGCAAAATATAATCAGCCTCCGAGCCCGCGGAGCCGTGAAACTTTAGGCTCCGATGCGATCTGCGCTCCGCGGATTCATATTTTGTCACGCTCCGGCTCCGAATCCGGGCGGATCTAACAACATTTTACGGGGTAGACAAAAATCCTGAGTTAGCTTTGAATGGCGCAGTCGGTCCGCCCACCATCTCACCATGGCCCCTCCAAGGCCTGCAGCTGTTCAGACCTCACTCCCTTGCGAGATCATAAAAAAATACCCAGGTCCTGAACAAGTCGATATGGCTGTCGTGGTGAGCATACCGGGTCGTGGTTCACGTCCATGTCACCGAGCGAGAGAGCCAAGACGTTCTCGGCGACTGCGGTGGAGTATCAAGAAGTTCGCCAGTTCGGAACTGGACGCTCATGCGCCAAGACCGAGGGGATACGGTTCCAGGTATAATTATCCAGCTTTAATACTATAAGCAAGCCGCCTACGCTCGTAAGTAGCGGTGCGGTTATTAGTGTACTTAATATACCTTGAGAACATACTACCTAATCGCATTCGTATTCTCGGTGCGTGTCATAGGTTTCAGATGATGTTTTGGACGAGCCAAACCACGAAGGGTACTGGATGCGCCTCGATCAGTGGAATAGGTTTCGTCACGACACCTACAAGGATTGTCGCGACGAGGAGTTGCAGTTCATCCCGAATACGACCCAGCTCTCGGTGGCCCCTGCCAATGGTGGCAACACCGCGCGAGGGGAAGCTAATACTGCGTTCGTGTACACGTTTTTTTGACTTTAAGGGATCCGGTGAACATTTGGTTGTCAAGGGGAAAGATCGGGGGAAGATGATCAAGTGTGTGAACCACTTTGGCAGAAAAGATCCGGCTTGAAAAGGAGACGTTCACTTTGAAGTGTAGAGCTGCGGTCACAAGTGGGAAGTATGTATGCCAGAAGCGAACAGGTCTCTTTGATCAAGTGGCCTTTTACAATGACGTGGCGTGTGATCTCCCTATTCACACCGCCGTATTTCGTGGAGATGCAGGTTGTAAGAAGGCTGCTTCAGCAAATGTTGAAAGTGTGTTTAGTGCAGCGGGGACTTTGTTGGCAGATTATCATGCTGGTTCCTTGTCAGCAAAGACGATGTCAATTTACATGTTTATCCGAAGCAACTGTTACTGTACTTCTTGCGGCCCACTGTTGCTGCTATTGTTGAGGCATACGTGAAAGAGCACGGCAGCACAGGTAATGGGGAAGAAGATCTATCAGACTTGAGTGATGAGGAGTAATGTGCCGCTAGGAATCAGTCACGGTAGCGAGCAGTCCACAACATAATGTTTTCTTGCATAGTGAAAAACATTATCTAATCACACTTTTATGTGAACACTTGAAATATGTATGATGAAATCGGTATAGAAACCGTGCCAGTGTTTCATTGATAAATGCATACCTTTCGAATTACTCATTGAAATTACATGTTAGAATCTGTGCCTAGTTAGAATTTTCAGGGAAACGTGCGACATGTGTTGTTATAATGATAGGGTTTACTGATCGGACCATAACATACGCCTCGCTTATTCATTCGTCCCGTAATTTCGTGTCACGTGTAGAGGAGTTCAATGCCGTCATTTCAAGCTATCGAACGTAGGCATGCGGTCAGTATTCGGTGGAATCGGAATTTTCAGGGAAACGTGCGACATGTGTCGTTATAATGATAGGGTTTGCTGATCGGACCATAACATACGCCTCGCTTATCCATTCGTCCCGTAATTTCGTGCCACGTGCAGAGGAGTTCAATGCCGTCATTTCAAGCTATCGAACGTAGGCATGCGGTCAGTATTCGGTGCAATCGGAATTTTCAGGGAAACGTGCGACATGTGTCGTTATAATGATAGGGTTTACTGATCGGACCATAACATACGCCTCGCTTATCCATTCGTCCCGTACTTTCGTGCCACGTGTAGAGGAGTTCAATGCCGCCATTCTGACCTATCGAATGTAGGCATGCGGTCAGTATTCGGTGGAATCGGAATTTTCAGGGAAACGTGCGACATGTGTCGTTATAATGATAGGGTTTATTTACTGATCGGACCATAACATACGCCTCGCTTATCCATTCGTCCCCTAAATTCGTGCCACGTGTAGAGGAGTTCAATGCCGTCATTTCAAGCTATCAAACGTATCAGGCATAACCCCTTTAAAACTCCAGGAAATTTATGCGTAATTTGGGCTGTTATTTTAGAGGATTAGATATTTATCAATCCGCCCGGCGGTGGTGTGCTCCGAAGCGGTGCTAAGGCGCGGTGCACGGACCGGCTCCCCGCACTCAGGTGACATCGTTGTAAATCATTTTCGACTATGCCGAATCCACTGGCGAGGAGTCTAAACCCGGTCCGAGCGACGCGCTTCTTGGCGCGCTTGGTGCCATTCTAAAACATGCACAAAAACACGGTAGGATCCGATCGTTCCGCGCAATCCGGCGGAGCTTGAAAGCTTTAGGCTCCGGCTCCGTAGGAGCGCGAAAAAGTGAGGGTTCGCCAAGCTCCGGCTCCGCAGGAGCCGAAAAAAATGAGGCTCCGGCTCCGGAGGAGCTGCCAAGCACCACGCTCCGTCCCATCCCGGCTCCGTAGGAGCCGTCGAATATGAGGGTCCGGCTCCGCAGGAGCCGGTGGACACCAGGCTCCGAGGTGGCTCCGTTGGCTCCGTTGTCGACACTGCCTTCGGGGCAGCCACCGTGGACTTCTTGGGCTACCGAATTGGTCACAACACCATCGGTGCGCAGGACATCAAGTGCAAGGCCATCCAAGAATTGTCCAAGCCCGAGGACAAGACTGGAGTACGCTCCATTCTCGGGCTCATGAACTACTACAAGGGCTTGGTGGGTGAGCCCATGGGACCTAATTACTCAGAGATGGCTCGACCGCTGAATGACCTGCTCAGAAAGGAAGTGGTGGACGTCAAGGAAGCTTGGGGGAAGGATCGGGACCGAGCACTACGAGCACTGAAGGACGCTCTCTGCTCGGGGAGGTGTTTGAAGCCCATCGACTACAGCAAGCCCATCTTCCTCTACACGGACTGGAGCAACCATGGCATTGGCGCAGTGTTGGGCCAAAAGGACGAGCAAGGCGTGGAGCACATCTGCGTGGTGATCAGCCGCTCGCTGTCGAAAACTGAGAGACAGTATGCGAGCTTTAAGGGTGAGATGCTGGCAGTGGTGTGGGCAATCCGCACTCTGCGTCAATATCTGCATGGGGTGCACTTCACGCTGGTCACCGACCACTCACCGCTCACGACCCTCATGGAGAAAGGGGACCTGCAGGGTCAACACCTGCGCTGGGCCATCAGTCTGCAAGAGTTTGAGTTCACGGTCCAGTATCGACCAGGGCCAAAGAACGAGAACGCGGACGTGCCTTCCAAGTACCCGCTGCCCAGCACAGCAGACGAGACTGGTGCCCGCCTGGACCGGGAAGGTGACTGTGCGCGGGAAGCGGGGTGCGCCGAGAGGCAGACGCGTTGTTTCGCAGACACCATCTGCTTAGAGGTGACCAGGGAGCCACCGCTCGGCCCAGAAGCGAGCCCAGAGGCTCAAGTGGCCAACTACTGTGAGAAGATGGTCAGGGAGCAGCTGGGGACCAGTGCGGTCCACCGACTGTTTGATGTGCACTACCAAGAGGAGTCGGAGTGCAGCAGGGCGCGAAGATGTCATCAATAGCGTCGCGTAGCTCAGTTGGTTAGAGCGTTGCACTAGAGAAGCGAACGTCGCGAGTTCAAATCCCGTCGTGGAGCATTTTCACCCCACGACGATATATGATTTGACCCGGCTCGTACAGTGAAAATCCCCACACCGATTTCAGACCCCCGCAACATTGGTATCGAAGCGCGGGTTCAGAACCGCTTCGGGTGTAACGGCGCGTTGACACTATGTGACCCGCGCTGATGCCATGAATTCGGGTTGTATCCCAAGAACTGCGATGCACCTTCGGTGCGATGGGCTGCATCCCAAGAACTGATATTCAGCTTCATCGTAAGCTGCCACGTCATCCCATCTATCTGAAGTTGGGACCCTGAAATGTTAATCGAGACGAATGCGATGGCATCGAATCGTCAGGTGACGATTGTTTCTCAGAGGGGAGATATGTTACGGATCGAACGATGACAGACGCCCGCAGTCGCGATGTTGGTACGTCATCGTCGATGTCACGATTCATCTTCGATCTGCAACCGTCTGAGCTTTTCGAGTACCACTGAAATGCGCGAAGATATCATCAATAGCGTTGCGTAGCTCAGTTGGTTAGAGCGTCGCACTAGAGAAGCGAACGTCGCGGGTTCAAATCCCGTCGTGGAGGTCCCGCATCCTGCCCAACGGGGCAAGGCGACCAGTGCCGCCGGTGGACCAGCGTCGCCGCATCGTTCAGCAAATGCACGAAAGATGCGGGCACTTTGGCCGCCGACGCACCACAGCCATGGTAAGAGACGCGTTCTACTGGCCCAAGCTACACGACACATGCACCGACGTCGTGAGCAAGTGCGACGCCTGTGCCCGTTACCGCGCCAACTTCGACAAGCACGCCCCCCACCTGGACCCACTGGAGATCAAGGGCATGTATTACCGCTTCTCCACCGATCTGGCGAAAATGCCGCGCAAAGCCAAAAACAACTACCAGTATGTCATGGTAGTCGTGGAGCACATCACCAAGTACGTCTGCCTCATCCCACTTCACACCAAAGAGCCAGCGGAGACCGCCCAGGCATTCGCCCTCCACGTAATCGCCAGGTTCGGGTGCCCGGCAGCGGTGGTAACCGACAACGGCGGCGAGTGGGAGAAGGATTTCGCGCAGCTGCTCAGGGACAACTTGATCGACCACCGCACCACTTCGCAGTCACATCCCCAGAACAACGGCCTCAGCGAGCGCGTCGTCCAGATGACCAAGGCCGCCCTCACTACTACTAAGTCATGCAAGCAGGCCGGGTTCATCGACCGATGGGACTCATTTCTCCTGCCGTGGATCATGCTGGGTTACAACGCCACGCCGCAAGAGTCCACACGGCTGGCACCATACGAACTCGTGTACGCCCAACGCCCCACGCTGCCGCCAGCCATCGAGGAACGCCTTAGCCAGCCGCTGGGAGCCTGCATGGATGAAGCCGCTATGGCGGCCAGCTACCTCGAGCGCGCCGAATACGTCAAGAGGGCCACCATCATGGCTGGCAGCAACATCGCCATAACCCAGCACCACCAGTCAGAGTGATACGCACAAGTGCGCTCAGGAAAGTACCTGCCCAAACAGTTCGACTTCCGCGTGGGCGGCTTCGTGTTCTCGAAGCGCAGCGTGAATCACGGCCTGCAGCTCCACACACGAGACCCCATACTTCAAATCAAGGAGCTGCCGAACGACGACACCGCCGTACTGCAGGGCCGATGCGGCAGCACGTGCAACGCGCACTGCTCGCAGATAGCCATTTGCCATCTGCCTGATATCGATCCCACCATCTCATACAACCTGGATGACAACGAAGATGCGCGGTGTCAAGTGTGCAAAAAGCCGATCGCCCCGCCAGCATCCTCCTTTGTGACGACTGCAACCAGGGCTATCACCTGGCGTGCCTGCAGCCCAAGCTGACGCGAGTCCCTACTGAAGAGTTTTGGTACTGCCCCCGGTGCCTAGGCCTGTTGCCCGACGACGACCTCTCCCCACAATACCTCACCGCCTATGAGAACAGGGGCAAACAGCTGGACGGAAAGCGCGCCTTGAAGGTCATCGACGGGCTACCTTACGAGGGCACCATACGTTGGCTAGGAGCCGCCGAGAGGCCATACGCGCTGAAGTGCGAGTACGATGATGGGGACACAGAAACCTTCACTTTGGCAGAGCTGCAGCAGTACCGGTTGCCAGACAACGCGACAGCCCCGCAAAAGCAAGCAGTGGCCCAGCCCCAACTGGAGGCAGAGCGCGCACTGCACACTGCTTTGGCTACTACCCTCGACACCATGCCCAGCCCAATGGGGCAGTGTTGAATTCTTGGACTGAACCTATGCATTCGAAAGTGAAATTCTAGCAGCACGCACTACTACTTCATTTGAATGTGCCAACTCATATACACACCGACAGGCACCCATTGTTCCACCATCAGGACATTTTAACCACTTTGGAAGTCGAAGCATATTTCATGAATCACCATCGAACTGATGTGGCGAGCCTACCAAAGCGTATACGTGCTCTAAGTAAAAACATATCAGGTAGGTGCTTTGAGATGGCAAATCGAGCGAGAGCGAAGCGGGAGCAGAGCCCCCGCGACGCGAAGTGGGAGCGTCGAGTGGGCTTCACTGTTCCAATTCCAACGTGTTACATATGGAACACGGATGCAATGTGTTAAATATGTAACCCAGCCCTAATGTGTTAAACATGGAACGCATCGGTTTAATATGTTATATATGAGCGACACAACCGTTATGTGTTCAATATGAAACAAATGTCATATGAGACACCCACACATCACCTGTTAAATACGAAACATCGGCTCGAATGTGTTAAGTACGGAACGCCAATATGAAACATACAGATGTGAGGTGAGGTTGAAATTACTGCGCGGTGTGATGGCCTAACTATGTGTATAAAGTGCCTTCGATCGGTGCGTCGACTGGGAGCGCATGCATGCGAGCAGCGTTTATGAATATATGATCGGATCGGTTTGATCGGACGACGTGTTTGAACAACAGAGTGTCTTAAATATGGAACATACACATTATGTGTTATTTGATTTATAGAATGGGGTAATTAGTGTTTTTTTTCTTTTCATTTTCGGACGGGAGGATTAGATGCACCTTCGGTGCGATAATGCAATTGCAGTGTGCGGTGCTCCCTTAATATGTCAGCATTAATATGCCAGCATTGCTGACAATGACACCTGTTAAAAAGCAACACCTACCAATATTGCATGTTCGATTAGTGCTACTCTGCTACATCGTCTTTAAACATCTCGCGAATATACGATAGGATACGAAATATCGAGATCGAGATCGCTGGTAGGAACCTACTGCTAATGCAGTGTATACGCGTTGTACAAGCATGTTGTACCTTGACCATCATCAGCAATCAGAAGAGCGAGAGGTGTGTGTTGCGACGACCTATCTTTTGTGGAGCGTCGTCGTCCTGGACCGTCTGATAATGCAGGCGTAAATTATCAACTAGAGACGAACATGTCGGTATCGTCGAATATATGCCAGTGCAAATCAACACCCTCAACTTATGATGGAAATTATAGCCGAGTTACCGCAGCATTCACTCCAGTCTCGTCCCATCAGCGAATGCGCACTTTTTCGGGTGGCAGACCATCACCCGATGCATGCAATAAACCTTTGCAGGTGGAAGTCAGGTTTTACACTAACAAACGGAAGCGTAGTGGACGAATATCCGTCACGAGGAGACGCTTAGACTGCCACCGTCACAGCCAGCAAGATGGTAGGCGTCGCGTCAAGATGGCGCAGAGAAGCCCGACCACGTGCTGCTGGAGTTTCGAGATCTCTGCTCTAACAACGGCGTTTGTTGTGTCGACCACCGCAGTTTTGGCATGGAGGAATGCTACCCCGAGAGACCGTGGGAACGCTCTATTTCTCGGAGTCTTCGGGTCAATGCAACTGGTAGATGCTCTGTTATGGTTAGAGGAGAAGAACGTGGGATTAACAGCTGGGTCTCACATGAACCAAGCTATCTCGTGGATCGGAATGAGTATCATCATCGCCGAGCCGTTCGCGGCGTTGATCGGGACGTCATGGATACAAGCCAAACGAGTGCCGAGTATCGCCGAGATCGTAATATATCTCGTCGTATTCGCGCAGCTGCCTTTACTCTCAAGCACGGTGCTGGATGCCAACCTAAGAAGCAACGTGAAATATTTCTGCGAGCCACCGCTAGTGGAGCTCGCGTGCGACGATAGTCGGAACAGCAGCATCTCCAAATTATTCGACATTCCGTTCAATATTCAACGAACGTATTCTTACTACCTCGAGAATCCCATCAGCAACCCCAGCGGGGTCTATGCGTCCTCTGCGGTAACGGAAAGTGGCCATATCAGGTATGGAGGGAACGACCTGCTCTACCACAAGGGATTGATTCCAGGGCTTGACGACATTCGCACTTGGGCATTTTTTCCATCTGCAGACATGGAAGGCGTAAACATCGAGAAGAACGCCCCTGTTGTTGCTAGTCGCGATGGCGCTACGAGTCGCGCTAATGGACCCGATGATCCAACTCCACGTAGCCGCAACCAGGCTGCTGTGACATCGTTGGCAGAACTCGTTGACGAGAAGCACTATGCAGGTGAATGGCGCCTTCTTCCTCATGACGAAGTAGAGGCCAGCAAAGCGGATGAGCGAGTGCTCTCTACGGTCACAGGCTCGTTGGAGATACCCCTACTTCTACGGCTGGCGTTTGTTCTCGGTATGGTCATTCCATACGTCAAATACGTGGAGCCCGCGGAGGCCGGGTTCGCGCACGCGAGCATTCTCGTCGTCACGTGGCTATATGGATTTTTCTCCGATTCGCACGCGAGCATGTGGTGTTTCGCGAATGTCGCTCAAGGCATACTTATGCTACTTGATCCCTACATATGGCCATACGGAACAGCGGGCACATATCTGGCTACAGCTTCGCCATCAGGATCGTCTATAATCACTGCCGGCGGAAGCAGCAGTACTGATCATGATCAGTTATCATCAGCTGAACGACCACGACCCCCTACTGCCGCGGGCTTGCCGCCGCCAGCTAGCCCATCAGGTGAAGCTGTTCGCACTGACTGGCACAAAGCTGAGACCTCTGACTTGGCAGCAGTTGGGTCAAACGATGGCAATAACGTTGCTACCGAAAACAGAAGAAGACCCACTACCACCGCGGGTTTGCCGCCAGTTAGTCCATCAGGTGGATCCGGTCGCACTGACTGGCACACAGCTGAGACCTCTAAGTCAGCAGCAGGTGGGTCGGAAGATGGCAATACCGTGGATACCGAAAACAGAAGACGCGTTGCGACCATGATGATCCAGGCCTACGCGGCTGCCGGCAGGTTGAGCCATAATAAGAGCTCCCATCGCAAAAGCCAGGCGGAAGTTGACTCTACGGTAGCCAGTCGTAAGGTTGCCGATGACAGCAGGGACTCAGTGACCAATCAGGATGAGCAGCCAGCTGCGGTACACGATTCGTCGCCCGCACAGCAGCAGGGGCATGCGTCTTCCACATCGTCGACGACTGCTGCTGGTGCGGACGGTGCTGCTGCCGGGATCTCCTCACAGCCTCCGCCACTACTGAATCAGAAACAGCGATCTCAGAAGCGGCGGCGACGGCTGCGGTACAAACAAAAAGAGGTTCCAGAGGAGTTAGATGTCATCGTGATCGGGAGTGGAATCGGCGGCCTTGCATGTGCAGCTCTTCTCGCGAAATCAGGCAAGAAGGTACTGGTGCTGGAGCAGGTGTGCGCGGCATTCTTCCACCACCACCACCACTAAGTATACATAGGGTGAATTGCTTCCCGTCGATGAAAGCCCAATTTTCGATCCACAACAACATACTTGCACCATCCTGGCACACACACGACATATCGAGAGTAACGTGAGAGCGGGCTGAGGGGGGGGGTTGCTATTTGTCCTACGATCATTGGCGATGCACCAATAACTATGTATGATGATGCGAGCAGCACTACCGCCCAGGTGGCTGCACGCATGTATTTGACGAGGTTGGAAACTCCCAGTTTGACACCGGGATCCACTACGTGGGCAACAGCGATGTGATGCGCACGATGCTCAGAGGAGTGTGCTGCGCGCACGATGTGGATGACCAGCCATTGCCCCCGGTGAGTGCGCTGCTATCTGCATGCTACACACCTTAATGCATTTGTATATACTTCATACTGCGCCGCTCTCAGGGCAATAATGTATATGATGCAGCACATAAACAAATCTTATATGCACCCTGGATCGCCTGGGATGGCAACACAGAACACAGGTGCGCCCACTCACAAGTAGGCCCTGATAAAAGATGTAAGAACGGTGTCATCCACCGCGAGGGGCTGCGACTGGAGGGTTCATAAAAACTTCCAACAGAATGTAGCAAGGGCAAGACACTGTCCACCCCAGTATCACAATAAGTGGCGAGTGGGCACACCTCGGAAGTCAGCATGTCCTCAAGTGACACTCCTATTGTTGCATCCAAAACACCGCACCCGAGGTTGCCTGATTAAGTATGATATCCACCGCCTCATGCTGCCCGCACGAGCTGTAAGGGGCGAAGGGATCGCCGGTGGACTGGCCTATATGAGGCTTCGGTTCCCCCACAAATAATTGCCCCACCCGCTTAAATACGCTCCTGAGGAGTATGCCACTTTGTATAATGGGGCAGTTTTCCCCCCTTCGTCTGTGTGAGTGCGTGCTTAGCGGGAGTAACTGAATTTACCTTGTCAATTCAACCCAAGCCCGAGCAACCCACATACGGTACATTCTGTTTGTGGGATGGAGAATCTATAGCTTGCAGCATCGAATGGTGTTCCTACACCGTTTGTTTTTACAGTGTGCGGTATATTGATTGGCATGTTCCCGTTGCCCTGTTCCTACACATTTCTCACATTAACTAGATAGGGGGGGTAGTATAGTCTAGTGTCGGTTGGACGGCACGCCTCGCTGACCGAGTCGTTGAGCGTGTTTATGCAATTAATGTACCGCGAGCTCTGCATACCAAAAAAAAAAACACTTACAGTTTTAAACAAAATTAAACTTGCATGAAGACCTGCGTCTTGATTCGAGTTCCTTCACTCAAGAGAACAGACTCACTCGTGCAACGAAATGTTGCTGGGTCACTCAATGCTTTAAAATGCAAATACGCAGCTACACCACACACACACACCGCTGTGTGCAGGTGTGCGTGTGCGGCATTCTCTGTGCTGGTTGTGTACCACTACATACAGCTTGTCACCTGGACCACTGCACACCATGCAAAGACCAAACAAATCGTTCCCAAACATGCAGCATCCGACGGTCGTTAGTTCTAAGGGTGGCCCACATGCAGCATCCGACGGTTGTTAGTTCTAAGGGTGGCCCACATGCATCGCAGCCGCACTGTGCATGTCGCATCCAAGCACCGCGGCTACATCTCTCTGAGTGTGTGTGTGTGTGTGTGTGTGTGTGTGCATTATTTTGCATGCACGCCTGCCTGCGTGACGCGTCATGGACAACATGCAATTTTCATGTTGGCAAGCGATATACATCACTTAAGGCACAAATCATTTGAGGGTCATCCTTGCGATTTTTATTCTGATGCTGGTGAATAATCACCGATGTCAGGTCACACTATGATAATATATGAGGGACTTCGATCGGTTGCCTGCATCTCTCACTGCAAAAATAAATGATAATGATCGTGGAGCTCAGAAACCAATGGCCAGTTGTCACCTACCAAAGATGCCCGGCCATATTTTCCTCCGCGTGCGTGGGCTGGCAGGGGGCGATGTCCTTAGAAAGTGCTCTGCACGCGGACGCGTTTGTTTGAAGACGATCATCAGCACATGCACCGCGCATGCAATCAATGTCAAGAATACTGTGGCCACTTCTAGTGCGTATGAGCAAATAGTGTGCTAGTACTGTGGCATGATGAGTGTATCATCATGAACACATCATACTCCATGTATATCATGCCATCGTGAGTTTATTAATGCCTTCAGAGACAGCCGAGCAGTTCAGAGCCGCACCCCAAAAGAAATAACAGCTGCACAGAAGAGAAAGGAATAGCACAAACCGTGCGTAACAGAGCCCCACAGTAGAATTTGGTCATTTCATTGTCCCAGTTGGTGAGTGCATGAAGCATACATGGGTGTTGTCGTTATCGCGACTGCTGGTATATTGTGTCGAGATAAGTTAAGCACGGTTTGCGGGTGTTTGCGGCTATACCCCAATGTCTGGTCACACAGGTTAAACTGGTGCCCATGGGGACGGAGGCAGATGGGTATATGTATGACATTTTCGACATGGGCGACACCGCGGTGGGACATACTCCACCGGCTGCTGTGGACGCAGCTGGGTCATCCGATAATGATGATCTGGCAGCGTCCTCGAGCCCCTTGTACAGCTCGAGCAATCTGGTCAAGTTCCGGCGTGGCATGGAGGCTCTCGAAACAGAGCTCGTCAAGCACTTTCCAGCTGAACGCGATGGCATTCACAAGTACCTTGCACATGTACGTTAATTCCACAGTCACAACATACAGGACCTACCCTTGATGACCTACTGACAACATGCTCATCATATGAACCCCTATGGAGCGGATGGAATTTTTTGTAAAATCCATATGTTTCACAAATATGCCGTTTTCACGGTGTATGGTATCTTGGCAAGTGCGCGGGATTCGTTATGTGTTCCACAACTCCTGTACAGTGATTTTGGTATATTGAATGCATGATCACATTATACCGTCCTGAGGTTTTCCAGGGCCCAAGACAATTTTGGGTGCCCCTGTTTGCACATTGAGTTCCCGTGAGTGGCGTGGCAGGGTGTATATAAAAATGATCACATGATATATACAACACTATATAAGCAATATACAAGCAAAAAAAATAAAAAATCCAGGAATCAAAGGTGTGAAAAATGATTACTCGCAGCCGCTTAATCGAGTATTAAGTCACCCCGCGACCATTAAACACTCGCCTTTACTAATGCTTTGATATGTGTAATGATGTTTTTAGTCAAAGGCATCAATATATCAAAATATTCAAGCAGTTGGGTGAAAAAAACACCAAAAAACAACGAAAAAATATCATTTTCAAATGTTTTCCATACTTAAGGCCATATTGTGTGTATTTGGAGGGAAACGACTGTTGGGAAAGTATCTATTGCCCATATGAGGTGCATGGTTATTTTTAATGATATGATTGTAACCCTTGGTCATGAACTGTATGACACGCTACTCTAGGATGGGTACGTGATGGTGTATTGCAACAACGTGTTGCGAAGATACCGGGTTGATTATCTACATGCATTGCATCCGGAAGATCCGAAATCCTGTAATGAAGTCGGTAATTGTATATAAGACAAGACAGGAGGCTTAACAACGGCACGTCGTACGAAACGTTTGCAATATTCGATACGACGTGTACAGCCATGGCGTATGAGCTATATATTCTTCCATCAATGCATACAACCCAGTATCATCCGCGTGTGGAAACGAGCAAGCTGCATCCAAAGCTCAGCTCAGGACGACACGGATATAATACACCAACCATACACGAAGTCACGAAGTGTTTGTTAGTGGTCAGTGCGACTATTGCTAGCATATTGCAAGTATAGTATATACATACGCACGTGCGGCGAACGATCCGTTCCTAACGACCACGCACAAGTTCGGCTTCGAGACGATATAATCCAAGGGTACGCGTTATCGACACAGTTGCCTACATGCATGTGTTCATAACGCAGCATGCATTACTATACGTGTAGAGATAATCACGTGGTGCATGCTAATATGGTCTGTGTATGCAGCGACCTTCGCTCATACCTGCAGTATGTGTGTTTCACGCTGTGAATCGCTTCGTGTGTAGCCTTGTTTGCCCCGTCACGCCGGGACACGCGTCGTGATTATCACGGTCTGATTTGACAATCGGATGCCTCTGTTGCTTGGCACATATCGCACAATGCGTGGTGGTAAGCCAGAGTGAATACTATATATTTATTTTTAATGATAGTAATCATTGAAGCGACAAACCCCTGTCGATGGAAGGCATCTAATCCGCGATACTGTTGACACGATTTCCATGCCAAGAAATAAGCAACTTTGGGGATTTTCTTACACCGAAATTGCCCTTGGGTGAGATATATATAATAGGTATATGTGTATAATAAATTGTTGACTATTAGATATAGCTATCGCAACGGGTTTGCTAAGCTTGTATGGGCGATTTCGACAAGTGCTATCATGCTGAGTAATGAATGCAAGTTTAGAGTTTGAAGTGGTTGTACCGTATACGGTACAAACCGCTCCATAGGGGTTAAGGGGTATGGAAAGACTCTATCCCCGCATATGTGACATTGGTTGGCAAACCGTCTAGCGCTGCATTGAACACTCTATATTCATATTCAATGCAGGCTTGCAATCCAGGGTAGAGGTCATACCCGTATTGGCCGCCCATGGCCGAAGGAGGGTACCCCTAGCCGAAGTTTGGCCGAAGGCCATCATCGGCCTTGGCCAAACAAAAGAAGTGCAAAAATATTAAGATTGTATGCAAATGTTATGATTTTAACACATTTCCACACCCCCTTAGAATAATTAAAATTTCGGGCATTGACCGGTCTGACCGAAGACTGGCCGATGGGATACATAGCCACTGGCCACACAACATTGTCAGAAAGACTTCTACACTGTCAACAGCTTCCAGGGCTACTTTCATTCAGTTTGCGTCCCACTGAGTGTGCAGATGTGATCCCACGCACACAGCTAGCATCAATCAGGGCGCATTCACAGCATATATCCGACTGCTGGATGTACAGGAATGCGGAGAGAAAGAGAGAGCGGGCAAAGAAATAGCTCAGTTGGTATCCGCAGTTGAGGTCCTTATATTATTCATGGTCACCAACGTTGGAGTGGTGTGTGTGCGTGGCTGTGTGCGGCCGGCAGGTCTCTAAAATGAATGCGACTGATAGCTTGATGTTGACGAAGTTCCTGCCGGAGAACTTTCCATTTCGGAAGCCTCTGGCGAGGGCGCTGCTCAATCACGCGGCAAGGGTCGCATCGGCAACCTCAAAGGACACCGTGGAGAGCTTCGTGGAAGACAAGAAGCTTCGCGCAATTCTGTCAGGTGGACAGATGATTGACTGGAACTTGCCACCAAATCAGGTTGTGTGTGTGTGTGTGTCACCCTTCTTTGTGATTAACATACCAGCAGCCTTGTCTCAGGGCCTGCGCCATGGTTGTGTGAAGTAAATACAGTACCCACCTATTCATAATAACTATATATGTCGTAGCCTTGGAGCGGCAACTCGGGGATATTAGCTCTGCGCTAGCTTTCTTAAACTTTTGCTCCCAACACTCCCAACAGCTAGCTACTCGCCGCCTTTTGAAATTCCATGGAAAAGTTGGCAGCTGTTTCTTATGGGTTGCATTATAGCTAAGTGTACAGTATGCCGCATCCTATCGATTCGTTATGCGGCTGGCTGCCCTTCTCTGTATGTAGGTATTGGGTGGGTGGGTGGCTGTGCATACCCCTGCATAATTATCCCCGACGCATCATAGTGCTTTGTTGTGCCATGATATTCATCTTTTTGCCTCTGCTACTTGGCATATTTGGTAAAGTGTGTGGGGGAAACACCTGGAATGTAAGCTGTATGATTATGTACCATAAACAGGGGGACCAACGGGGCAAACGGTAATGAGTAACTATGAATGATCTCGACCGCGTTGCTATTTATATGCAGGTGAGTTGGTTGGTGACGGCCGGAATGATGAATTACTATATGAATGGCGGATTCTATCCGGAGGGCGGTTCTGGGCGAATTGTGGACAGTGTGGTGGCTACCATAGAGAGGCACGGCGGCCGCGTCCTATGTGGCGCCCCTGTTCACGAAATACTCGTCAACCCTGGCACCAGTCTCGACTCGGCTGGTGTGACCGACACTCTGGATGCTGGAAGCGCCCCCACGCCCCACGCCGCACCAGTTGCCTACGGCGTTCGTCTGAAAAACGGTGATGAAATCCACGCTCCTGCAGTCATATCTGCCAGCGGCTTTTCAAACACATTTGAGCACATGTTGTCGAAGGACACTGTATGCAGCATGGGCTTGGACCTTAGTCGCGGCCCCTCCTCGACACTGAAGGTACAAAAGCAACTGTGGATACAAATACAAAATTCTTTCTGGGTTTCCTATCACATGCGCACACATTGCATGGTCAGGAAACACTCGATGACAAACATGTGATGTGCAAATTACTCATTGTCGCTGAGAGATGGTTGGCGTGCACAAGGTAGACCATCTGCAATGTGAGCCGAGTGGATCCGGCTCTCTGAGTTTTGGGTGCATCGCGTCTCAATATGGGCCCATTAAAGACGGATAAGGTCGGAGCTATGCTTTTCCCGGCTTAGTCAGAGAGCGGCTCTCGTCGGAGCCTGAAAGGTTTCGTCTTCACCATATCTGAATTTGCGCTTCCTCAGATTGAATTGTTGCTCACAATTCCAGAATGAACTTCGATGTTCTGTATAATGACTGAATTACATGAACATCGACGGAACGTTGCCAGCACCCTCGTGTATCATGCGGGTGCTTGTGTCTCGTGGGAGTACGCTTTCTATAGTATATCATTGTATTCACTTTGTCAGGGTAAGCCAGAGTGTAATTAAATTGTATTCACTCTAAAAACACTATCACATCGCATACAAATGTACGGACATGACGCCGTATACCAGAGGCATCCAGGATCGCGCAGGCTGTGACATACCAGCACCACGCGCATTCTGTCGCGACGGGGCCTACGAGACTTGTGCAACGCGGAATACTGTACACGTATGACGTGTGGCCAATATATTATGCATGCATGGAATATCCCGTGGGAGTACTCTTTCTAGAATATACCAATTATTTACAATAAAGAGACTTCTAAAAAAAAGATCGTCACGCGTAGGGGTAAGAAGAGGATGATATATCTCCGGATTTTGCTCATTTCCAATGCCTATGCTTTACGTATTCTCAGGGTCTCTTCATATTCTTCACACAGGTGTGTCCACTTATCACATTTGTGGAAATGAACGGATTATCATCCTACCATGTTTGTGTTTAGTTGAAGTTATATATATTTTATCCCCCCGCGGTGGTTGATACCGTCCTGGTTTTTCAGGGCCCTGTTTTGGGTGCCCCTGTTTCACGTTGCATGCCCGTAAGTGGCTTGGCAGGGTGTATACAAAATCTTCACATTCCGAATGGATGTAACTAAACTATGTCCACCATAAGTCAACAACACCCGAGCGAGGCAGAGCCATCGGCACGCAGCTTGAGTATTTGGAGCGCCAGAGCAATGCAGTGTTGATAAATATGCTTGGTTTGTCGGATCACGGGATTTGGGCAGAGCCTGATGGTTCCTAGCTTTGTTAGAGACAGAATATGAGTAGGCCGGAGGCTCAATATCTTGTGACATGTGCCACAGGGTTTAGTGTTGGGTTCTGCTGAATCCATGTGGCTCGCGTGCGCACAGACATGGACGGATCGGGGCTCATCGGATAGCTTTTCTGGCTTTGTGCATCGGAGCCGGGTCGGACTCGCGACTCGGCTCCAAGCAAGTGCTCCATGTGGGTGACACTTCTAACCATCAGCCAAGCAGGATATAGTAATACGTGTGATCTCACGTGTGCGTACATGCGTGTGTGTTAATGGATGGCTTGGATTGTGTGACTGTGGCGCATACAGGCGTCACACAGCCACGTGTGCGCATTCATCACCCTGGACGGCCCGCCCGAGGACTTCGGCCTCCTCCCGGCCAACGTGCACTCCTTCGGGGACTTAGCGGCCGAGTTCGACTACGACCTCTCCGCAATGTGCGAGCAATATTACAGTGATCCCCTTGCACAGAAGCGCCCTCTCGTCACCCTCACCTGCCCCGCTGCGAAAGACCCGGCATACGGCGAGCAGTTCCCAGGCACCGCGAACGTCATCCTGCTGGCTGAAGGGCTCCACGAGTGGTTTGAGCACCTACCAGACACCGCCACCCAATCTGCTGCTGTCCGCGGCGACCAGCACACCAGGTGGGCGCGCCTGTCAGTGCGAGCTACAGGGAAATATATTATCCGGTATGACCGGCCCTGGCTGAAATGAACAGCCAAAATGAGGACCGGGCTGAGGAGAGGGCACGATGAAAATGGTTGTGGGGCCGAACCAATTTGGCGCGAAATTGACGAAATTACGCCAGATTTTGTGAGCCAATTTTCGTCAAGTTGTACATATTTACATATTTGAATTAAACATCAATAGTTCATAGTTCCCGTGTGTGAGTGGCGTGGCAGGGTGTATATGAGAATTAAACAACAACCCTGGCTTACCACAACGCACTTACCGCGTGTACCAAACACAGAGGCGTCCGATAGTAGACACGGAACACGCCTTAATATTTGACACTTCTCTCGACGTGAACGGGGCATACAAGGCTGCATTGGCAATTCACGATAGTGAAGATGCACAAAATGCAGAAGGCTTATGATACGGGAAATTCACGATAAAGTATACCCATCGTACCATCTCTATACTGAGATGAATGTAAACACACCTGCACTCGTGTAAGGAACGTCGTGTGTCAACATATGACGATGTATATTGAGGCATACCCTGATCGTATTCTGCAATAGATCTCTTCACAGGTGCAATATCAAATGTATGATATACGCTGCACTCACTGCAATACCAACTATCTTATCAGTATGATATATACCACTATATCAAAGTTCACTTTGCTTACAACATCACTTACAATCCTGGACAGCACTTTGGACGCTGTCTGTTCGCTTACACAAATGATTTTTTTTATACATATTTGAACATTTAAAGTTGGCGCCTTCAGCGGGCATTTTTCACTTTTGGACGTTGCGCTCTGACTCCGATGGATCCTCAAAATTCAGGATCCGCCCTTCAGTTCTTGTGGAAAACCTCACGGGAATGCCAAAATAAATATATACTAAGGTGGATATATGTATACAGGCCAGCCCGGCAAGAAACAACGTGTGGGAGGCAGAGGTCACTCAGCAGTGTCACAGTCTAAGATGAGATAATAAAATAACTTAGGTGTTTTATTATCGGACTCGGAAGCAGGTGTGCTGTCACGGCACCACAGATCGAAGGGTGACACAGAGACTGGGGCTCCTGTCCCCAGGGGGGGGGTGGAAGTCACTGTCTCCATGAAAACCCTCGGACTGTCGGAGGATTCCTGTGGGGAAATCCGGGGTCAACCGCTCCACGCCCTCGCTGAATCGCACACAATGAGGTGCACACGGACTGACAAAGGGCCGTCTGAATTCGCAGGTCATCTCGCCACGGCGACGAGAGGTGGCGAGTGCACGCCAAAGATTCCCAAGAGTCTACTGCGGAGGGCAGCCCTGCGGGGGCGCAAACTGATGATGACGATCGCATGCGCACACAACCGTCATTTACGAGCACTCACGGACGAAGATCTCAAGAGTATCAGGCACATGCCTCCCTCTAGTGCACAATCATGATTGTGGGATATGTACTGTTTTTTTGCCCAAATACACACAATTATATCATATATGAGGTGCACCTTCATACTTCAAACGTTCTTGCTAACACCAAGGTCAAACACGTACAACAATTCCAAAAACAATTTTTTGTTGATAAATAGGCCGCCCACAGAAATTGAAACATAGTGTGCACTTCAGGGATCAAATGCACCATGCACTGTATGGGAAAACTATGGTGGACATCGCTTAGTTGCCTCCCATACTTCACCACACTTGAGCGCACACCAAAAACACATATATCTCACGATGTAATAAAGTTTCTACATAATTAAAGGTGAAGGATACGTACACAAATTACAGAGTGAGTATGCATTGATGACACAATACATATGTCATAATTATATATTTTGTATACTTCATATCGTACCACGTTCAGGAAAGTGATAAGCATTTCTCTTTTGCTCGAATCCTCATTTGCCAAAGGCAGGCACTGCAATACATTTGATTAAATGATTTTATAAAGTGTTTGAAAATGCATTTTGTGCTTTTTAAATGCTTTCTAAATTCAAGTTTTGATGAGATGTCCAGACTGTCTGCGCAAGTCACCAAAAGGAAAGAGTCCTCTGGGTCGGGAGCGGTGGGAAGAGCAAAAGGAACAGAGCTGAACAGGCGTGTCGCTTTGTGGCTACTTGTACATCATGTTTGTGTCACAGAGCTACATGCGTCATTCGGCTCAACTGCAGCAGGAGTCGTGGATTCTGAAAGTCTGAAACCACACAATTTCTGTTGCACTCCAATTTGAACAAAATAGGAGCACCCACCCAAGAAAATGCAGGCCCTGGAAGACAATCAGGACGGTAGCAACCACCGCGGTGGGAAAGATCAACACAATGCATTGGGGGGGGGAATCGGACCATATAATTTTGACAACGATTTGCATAACACACTGTGCATCTATCAGGGTTATGAGAAGTTACCCTGTGCATAAGAAACCCTGTGCTGTGATGCTCCCTACTGTGTTGCCCTTTCTGTGCATACTTCCTTCGCTATGTACCGAAGAGTTGGATAAACCTAGCTGAGTCCAACGGAAAGTTTATTCTTCCGTGGTTTCTCGGGAGTCAAATCCGAGCTGGAGTAGGGACCATCCCACCCAGACTACCGCACCAAAACACGCGCAGAAGAAAAACATGCACACCGTATGAGTATGAGGGCGGATATCGGAAATCTCGGCTCGGCCAAACCCCCTGCCGCGAGCATCCATGCGTCAGCCAGCTGATAAATTAGCTCGTACCTGTAAATTGCCAAAACGGCTTATTCCAGGTACTACACCAGAAACACATAAAAACAAATGGGAGGTCTCAGTGACTTTTACACCTGCGAGCGCTGAATTTATGCTCAGATGCTGTTGGACAGCACGTGCATTCAGCGCACACAGGGATATGGTCGGGAGCAAACCCGAGCTGGAGAGGGTGGACATCCCAACCCGACTGCGGCACCAAAAGCAACGTCACAAGGTGTCTGAAAAAGTATGTTGCGACTAGATAGAAAAAAGAGATCGCGGTCTGGGTTTTGTTATCTTTTTTATGAGTGGCGGTATATTCCTGATGGTTATTGCGATTTCTTTTGAGTGGCAGTATATTCCTGATGTTGATTGTGATTTCTTATTGTCACAGTTATTTACCTCTGTCACTATGAGTTTAGATTCCGAGCCGGTGAGTATCTCCGACTTGATTTGATTTAATTAGTAGGAATATATGTGGTAACCGGGCCCACACAGTGATTCTTTCTTTCTCACTGACGAGTTCCAGGCAGGGAACGAAACTAGTCTGAGCTATGCCAAAACAATTAAATCTTATGTTTATATAGCATACAGTTTTAACTTGTGGTTCTCTTGTATAAACTGAGACTTATCATACCATAACTCAAACATAGCACTTCATTCGGGCAAGATGGCCCATTTTTGGGTCCTTAGCTGTCGCCTTTAGATTCAGTGGAAACTCATGAAAACAAAAACTACGATAAACACGTCGCACTGGTGTCAACGCGAGCATAAACTTAAGGTCTCAATGAAAAAACATTTAAAAAGTCAACGAACTTACCTTGCCGTCGTTGAAGCCGTTGAGACCTCTGATAAAAAGCCGCAGCACTGATGGATAGAAATGCACTGCTGCTTCCCCACCTGAAGAAAGCAGGCCCCGCTGGCCAACACAACCACACACCGCTTTCAGAAATTTTGTATTTCAAGTAGTAAAATGCACTGGCAAACTTTTAGCTCAAACGGAGTTCAAGCGATAATGGCACCGCATTTGATCCTCTATGCCAATTCCAAACGACAAAAGATTTTAAAGCGATTCTCTCGTAGAATATCACGTTTCTACTCGTTGGGAATGTTATGTATTCAGATTGGTGTCACATTATTTTTGGCCGGCATACATGATCACGTGAGATGAGATTCCAGATAGCTCTGTTCCGAAGTAACTTGAATTTCCTATCCCCTCGTTCAATTATTGAGCATGCTTCACAAAAAATATACTTGAACAAAACCAATATGTTAATATTATATCACTCTAAAAACACCACCACATCGAATACAAATGCATTGATATGACACAATATATTAGAGGCACCCAGGATCACCCAGACCGTGACAAACACGACGCTTATCCCGGCGCGACGGGGCCTAGGAGACTTGTGGAATGCGGTACATTATTGTGTGACTAACATATGATGCATGTGCAAGATGTATCACTGCCTCGTAAAGTGCGCACCGTGCAGAAAGGTAATCCTCAGCCTACGTCGCACACCGTAGCGGTATGATATATGCAGGGTTGTCGTACGGCAACCTTTCTTGCACAGCGACCAACCAGGCTATATAACAATCTGAAAGGGTATGCAACAACGTTGCGATTCGATCCTGAGTGGGGCTTTGGAACCCACTCGCTCGTTTCCACACTACGATAATGAGGTAATGCGCTTGTGTCAAGCCTATTATATGCACAGCATATACTATTATATGCACAGCATATATCAAATATATCCTGATGACCACGCACAAGTTTGGCTTCGAGACGTTATTTTCCAAGGGTACGCGTTATCGAGTCAGCTGCCTACATGCATGTGTTCGTAACGCAGCATGTATTACCGCGCATGTACGGATAATCACGTGGCGCATGCTGATATAGTCTGTGTATGCAGCGACCTTCGCTCATACTTACATGTATATGTGTTTCACGCTGTGAATCGCTTCGTGTGTAGCCTTGTATGCCCCGTCGCGCCGGGACACGCGTCGTGATTATCACGGTATGATTTACCAATCGGATGCCTCTGTTGCTTGGCACGAATCACACAATGCGTGGTGGTAAGGCAGAGTGAATACTGCAACAGCATATATCAAATATATGTAATATGTCTAAACAATACAATAACTGAACAGAAACAAATATGTAATGCTCTTACGCACGCATCCTACAACGTAGTTTAGCACACGCATTGAGGGTTCCCTACAAATTTTGGAAAGCCCAGTGCATATGTACCCCACATGTACCCGGGACGTGTACCCGACATGTACCCAATGTGTACGGGGCGTGTACCCAACGTGTACCTGACGTGTACCAAAACAGTCAAAAACGGGGTTTGGTACATGATTGTCGGGTACACGTGTACCTTCTTCGTTTTGTGCTCGTGGCGAGGCACGCGTACCCGGAATGTACGCAGGAACGGGTACATGCCGGGTGCACACATCCATGCATGTACCTAACCCCTCTGGTGCATGTACCCGACATGTACCCATTGACGGGTACATGTGTACCGCACATGTACTGAGGTTACCGTTGGATGTTACCGTTACTTGATGCTATCGGATTTGCCATTTTTGACATGGTAATACATTACACTCACGTAACGATAATCCTGTATGTTCCTTGAATTCAAAGCATATATAGGATTTTTCAAGGGATATATCGTGATATATCGTGATATATCGTGATATACAGGATTTTCAAGGATTTGCCTTACTCAGGATTTTCAAGGATATCCTTGAAAAATCCTATATATGCTTTGAATTCAAGGAACATACAGGATTATCGTTACGTGAGTGTTAGGTACTTGGTGCGAAACCGGGTATTCCACACTCTCCGTTGAATCACATTTGGGTGGTTGATAGAACTAATACATTATTGCACTACACATTATGCAATATCCAATGGGCGACACAAGCTAATAATGCGGCTAATAAGAAACGCGCTAATAATCAAACGAAAAGAGAACGTGAAGTCTTACGACGGTGGAGGCGCAGTGCGCTACACCGGAAGCGCATGCTACGCAGTACATAAACTGTAAATATAACCCATGTTATATCATATATATACTTCTACTGTCATAAACGGTAGTCCATCCTGATGAGTGATGGCACACAGCAAAACACGCACTGAGATGACGAGCATGTCGACCACCGGCGGAACGATTATACACACCTCGACATTGCGCATATGTGTATCCGGTTACCGAGATGGTGGGGTATGATCATATACGTACTACCGCCGCTATTAGTAACGGATTTCAAAAATATTGATTATGATACTTGGCACGTGAGCGAGGTGATAAACCACCATTGATTTCGTGTACACACGCGATCATCAGTGGTCATACTACTACAAATACCCAGATCGGGTGTGGTGACAATGATGACACGTAATTAGAGATGCCGAATGATACCCGTCCAGTATTTAATGGTCACATCTTTTTGGACACACTAGGGTCCGAACAAAATTGTGTCGCAAACATTTGTCCATGACCACGTCATGTCGGTAACGACAGTTACATGACGCGACCAATCGGCCGGGTACAGTATCAGACTTAGGTCAGAGCCATCCTCTGGTATATCCACCCTACGCCACTTACGGATTGCCAGTATTGTTTGTGTGTAAGCTAACTAGCGGAGTCCAAAGTGCCGCTCAGGATAGATTTGTTACATATTGCACATATACATCCGGGTACCGAGACATTGCAACATATTAGATACGTGTAAGCATAGTCATTGGTAACTTTTCTGAGATACACGCATGCCGGTGATCGGATGAGCTTCAATGCTCTCCATCCGAATTGGAATCACTTTGCGGGCATGTGTGCCCGTGCGGAAACATCCGACAAGTATTCATGGGATGTCGTTGGCGACAGGGCATTCGGAGGGTTGTATTGCCCATCACTATATGCTCACCATGGCAGGGATGCTATTGGTTTCACTATTTTTGACATGGCAGTGCATAAGATTTTGGGTCCGAAGCCTGGTTCACCAGATTCTGCCATGAGTAGTGTATGGGTGCTCGATAGAACGAATACATTCCTGCACTACACGTTATGCAATATGTCTTGGAAGACCCCTGCAAATAATGCGGCCAATAAGAAAAATATTAAAAGAGAGAGTCAACACCTTCGGCTATTGCGCCTTAGGCGGTGGAAGCGTAATAAACGTTTTCAGAGATTTAGGAAGAGACTGAATACTTCCAGTACGATTACCTAATAAAGTTCCATCAATAACGAATGGTGTCACTGTAGCATACGGTGGCAGTCCTGATACGTGATGGCACACGACGGTTGAGATGATACATGCATGATATGATTGTAACCCTTGGTCATGAACTGTATGACACGCTACTCTAGGATGGGTACGTGATGGTGTATTGCAACAACGTGTTGCGAAGATACCGGGTTGATTATCTACATGCATTGCATCCGGAAGATCCGAAATCCTGTAATGAGGTCGGTAATTATATATAAGACAAGACAGGAGGCTTAACAACGGCACGTCGTACGAAACGTTTGCAATATTCGATACGACGTGTACAGCCATGGCGTATGAGCTATATATTCTTCCATCAATGCATACAACCCAGTATCATCCGCGTGTGTAAACGAGCAAGCTGCATCCAAAGCTCAGCTCAGGACGACACGGATATAATACACCAACCATACACGAAGTCACGAAGTGTTTGTTAGTGGTCAGTGCGACTATTGCTAGCATATTGCAAGTATAGTATATACATACGCACGTGCGGCGAACGATCCGTTCCTAACGACCACGCACAAGTTCGGCTTCGAGACGATATAATCCAAGGGTACGCGTTATCGACACAGTTGCCTACATGCATGTGTTCATAACGCAGCATGCATTACTATACGTGTAGAGATAATCACGTGGTGCATGCTAATATGGTCTGTGTATGCAGCGACCTTCGCTCATACCTGCAGTATGTGTGTTTCACGCTGTGAATCGCTTCGTGTGTAGCCTTGTTTGCCCCGTCACGCCGGGACACGCGTCGTGATTATCACGGTCTGATTTGACAATCGGATGCCTCTGTTGCTTGGCACATATCGCACAATGCGTGGTGGTAAGCCAGAGTGAATACTATATATTTATTTTTAATGATAGTAATCATTGAAGCGACAAACCCCTGTCGATGGAAGGCATCTAATCCGCGATACTGTTGACACGATTTCCATGCCAAGAAATAAGCAACTTTGGGGATTTTCTTACACCGAAATTGCCCTTGGGTGAGATATATATAATAGGTATATGTGTATAATAAATTGTTGACTATTAGATATAGCTATCGCAACGGGTTTGCTAAGCTTGTATGGGCGATTTCGACAAGTGCTATCATGCTGAGTAATGAATGCAAGTTTAGAGTTTGAAGTGGTTGTACCGTATACGGTACAAACCGCTCCATAGGGGTTAAGGGGTATGGAAAGACTCTATCCCCGCATATGTGACATTGGTTGGCAAACCGTCTAGCGCTGCATTGAACACTCTATATTCATATTCAATGCAGGCTTGCAATCCAGGGTAGAGGTCATACCCGTATTGGCCGCCCATGGCCGAAGGAGGGTACCCCTAGCCGAAGTTTGGCCGAAGGCCATCATCGGCCTTGGCCAAACAAAAGAAGTGCAAAAATATTAAGATTGTATGCAAATGTTATGATTTTAACACATTTCCACACCCCCTTAGAATAATTAAAATTTCGGGCATTGACCGGTCTGACCGAAGACTGGCCGATGGGATACATAGCCACTGGCCACACAACATTGTCAGAAAGACTTCTACACTGTCAACAGCTTCCAGGGCTACTTTCATTCAGTTTGCGTCCCACTGAGTGTGCAGATGTGATCCCACGCACACAGCTAGCATCAATCAGGGCGCATTCACAGCATATATCCGACTGCTGGATGTACAGGAATGCGGAGAGAAAGAGAGAGCGGGCAAAGAAATAGCTCAGTTGGTATCCGCAGTTGAGGTCCTTATATTATTCATGGTCACCAACGTTGGAGTGGTGTGTGTGCGTGGCTGTGTGCGGCCGGCAGGTCTCTAAAATGAATGCGACTGATAGCTTGATGTTGACGAAGTTCCTGCCGGAGAACTTTCCATTTCGGAAGCCTCTGGCGAGGGCGCTGCTCAATCACGCGGCAAGGGTCGCATCGGCAACCTCAAAGGACACCGTGGAGAGCTTCGTGGAAGACAAGAAGCTTCGCGCAATTCTGTCAGGTGGACAGATGATTGACTGGAACTTGCCACCAAATCAGGTTGTGTGTGTGTGTGTGTCACCCTTCTTTGTGATTAACATACCAGCAGCCTTGTCTCAGGGCCTGCGCCATGGTTGTGTGAAGTAAATACAGTACCCACCTATTCATAATAACTATATATGTCGTAGCCTTGGAGCGGCAACTCGGGGATATTAGCTCTGCGCTAGCTTTCTTAAACTTTTGCTCCCAACACTCCCAACAGCTAGCTACTCGCCGCCTTTTGAAATTCCATGGAAAAGTTGGCAGCTGTTTCTTATGGGTTGCATTATAGCTAAGTGTACAGTATGCCGCATCCTATCGATTCGTTATGCGGCTGGCTGCCCTTCTCTGTATGTAGGTATTGGGTGGGTGGGTGGCTGTGCATACCCCTGCATAATTATCCCCGACGCATCATAGTGCTTTGTTGTGCCATGATATTCATCTTTTTGCCTCTGCTACTTGGCATATTTGGTAAAGTGTGTGGGGGAAACACCTGGAATGTAAGCTGTATGATTATGTACCATAAACAGGGGGACCAACGGGGCAAACGGTAATGAGTAACTATGAATGATCTCGACCGCGTTGCTATTTATATGCAGGTGAGTTGGTTGGTGACGGCCGGAATGATGAATTACTATATGAATGGCGGATTCTATCCGGAGGGCGGTTCTGGGCGAATTGTGGACAGTGTGGTGGCTACCATAGAGAGGCACGGCGGCCGCGTCCTATGTGGCGCCCCTGTTCACGAAATACTCGTCAACCCTGGCACCAGTCTCGACTCGGCTGGTGTGACCGACACTCTGGATGCTGGAAGCGCCCCCACGCCCCACGCCGCACCAGTTGCCTACGGCGTTCGTCTGAAAAACGGTGATGAAATCCACGCTCCTGCAGTCATATCTGCCAGCGGCTTTTCAAACACATTTGAGCACATGTTGTCGAAGGACACTGTATGCAGCATGGGCTTGGACCTTAGTCGCGGCCCCTCCTCGACACTGAAGGTACAAAAGCAACTGTGGATACAAATACAAAATTCTTTCTGGGTTTCCTATCACATGCGCACACATTGCATGGTCAGGAAACACTCGATGACAAACATGTGATGTGCAAATTACTCATTGTCGCTGAGAGATGGTTGGCGTGCACAAGGTAGACCATCTGCAATGTGAGCCGAGTGGATCCGGCTCTCTGAGTTTTGGGTGCATCGCGTCTCAATATGGGCCCATTAAAGACGGATAAGGTCGGAGCTATGCTTTTCCCGGCTTAGTCAGAGAGCGGCTCTCGTCGGAGCCTGAAAGGTTTCGTCTTCACCATATCTGAATTTGCGCTTCCTCAGATTGAATTGTTGCTCACAATTCCAGAATGAACTTCGATGTTCTGTATAATGACTGAATTACATGAACATCGACGGAACGTTGCCAGCACCCTCGTGTATCATGCGGGTGCTTGTGTCTCGTGGGAGTACGCTTTCTATAGTATATCATTGTATTCACTTTGTCAGGGTAAGCCAGAGTGTAATTAAATTGTATTCACTCTAAAAACACTATCACATCGCATACAAATGTACGGACATGACGCCGTATACCAGAGGCATCCAGGATCGCGCAGGCTGTGACATACCAGCACCACGCGCATTCTGTCGCGACGGGGCCTACGAGACTTGTGCAACGCGGAATACTGTACACGTATGACGTGTGGCCAATATATTATGCATGCATGGAATATCCCGTGGGAGTACTCTTTCTAGAATATACCAATTATTTACAATAAAGAGACTTCTAAAAAAAAGATCGTCACGCGTAGGGGTAAGAAGAGGATGATATATCTCCGGATTTTGCTCATTTCCAATGCCTATGCTTTACGTATTCTCAGGGTCTCTTCATATTCTTCACACAGGTGTGTCCACTTATCACATTTGTGGAAATGAACGGATTATCATCCTACCATGTTTGTGTTTAGTTGAAGTTATATATATTTTATCCCCCCGCGGTGGTTGATACCGTCCTGGTTTTTCAGGGCCCTGTTTTGGGTGCCCCTGTTTCACGTTGCATGCCCGTAAGTGGCTTGGCAGGGTGTATACAAAATCTTCACATTCCGAATGGATGTAACTAAACTATGTCCACCATAAGTCAACAACACCCGAGCGAGGCAGAGCCATCGGCACGCAGCTTGAGTATTTGGAGCGCCAGAGCAATGCAGTGTTGATAAATATGCTTGGTTTGTCGGATCACGGGATTTGGGCAGAGCCTGATGGTTCCTAGCTTTGTTAGAGACAGAATATGAGTAGGCCGGAGGCTCAATATCTTGTGACATGTGCCACAGGGTTTAGTGTTGGGTTCTGCTGAATCCATGTGGCTCGCGTGCGCACAGACATGGACGGATCGGGGCTCATCGGATAGCTTTTCTGGCTTTGTGCATCGGAGCCGGGTCGGACTCGCGACTCGGCTCCAAGCAAGTGCTCCATGTGGGTGACACTTCTAACCATCAGCCAAGCAGGATATAGTAATACGTGTGATCTCACGTGTGCGTACATGCGTGTGTGTTAATGGATGGCTTGGATTGTGTGACTGTGGCGCATACAGGCGTCACACAGCCACGTGTGCGCATTCATCACCCTGGACGGCCCGCCCGAGGACTTCGGCCTCCTCCCGGCCAACGTGCACTCCTTCGGGGACTTAGCGGCCGAGTTCGACTACGACCTCTCCGCAATGTGCGAGCAATATTACAGTGATCCCCTTGCACAGAAGCGCCCTCTCGTCACCCTCACCTGCCCCGCTGCGAAAGACCCGGCATACGGCGAGCAGTTCCCAGGCACCGCGAACGTCATCCTGCTGGCTGAAGGGCTCCACGAGTGGTTTGAGCACCTACCAGACACCGCCACCCAATCTGCTGCTGTCCGCGGCGACCAGCACACCAGGTGGGCGCGCCTGTCAGTGCGAGCTACAGGGAAATATATTATCCGGTATGACCGGCCCTGGCTGAAATGAACAGCCAAAATGAGGACCGGGCTGAGGAGAGGGCACGATGAAAATGGTTGTGGGGCCGAACCAATTTGGCGCGAAATTGACGAAATTACGCCAGATTTTGTGAGCCAATTTTCGTCAAGTTGTACATATTTACATATTTGAATTAAACATCAATAGTTCATAGTTCCCGTGTGTGAGTGGCGTGGCAGGGTGTATATGAGAATTAAACAACAACCCTGGCTTACCACAACGCACTTACCGCGTGTACCAAACACAGAGGCGTCCGATAGTAGACACGGAACACGCCTTAATATTTGACACTTCTCTCGACGTGAACGGGGCATACAAGGCTGCATTGGCAATTCACGATAGTGAAGATGCACAAAATGCAGAAGGCTTATGATACGGGAAATTCACGATAAAGTATACCCATCGTACCATCTCTATACTGAGATGAATGTAAACACACCTGCACTCGTGTAAGGAACGTCGTGTGTCAACATATGACGATGTATATTGAGGCATACCCTGATCGTATTCTGCAATAGATCTCTTCACAGGTGCAATATCAAATGTATGATATACGCTGCACTCACTGCAATACCAACTATCTTATCAGTATGATATATACCACTATATCAAAGTTCACTTTGCTTACAACATCACTTACAATCCTGGACAGCACTTTGGACGCTGTCTGTTCGCTTACACAAATGATTTTTTTTATACATATTTGAACATTTAAAGTTGGCGCCTTCAGCGGGCATTTTTCACTTTTGGACGTTGCGCTCTGACTCCGATGGATCCTCAAAATTCAGGATCCGCCCTTCAGTTCTTGTGGAAAACCTCACGGGAATGCCAAAATAAATATATACTAAGGTGGATATATGTATACAGGCCAGCCCGGCAAGAAACAACGTGTGGGAGGCAGAGGTCACTCAGCAGTGTCACAGTCTAAGATGAGATAATAAAATAACTTAGGTGTTTTATTATCGGACTCGGAAGCAGGTGTGCTGTCACGGCACCACAGATCGAAGGGTGACACAGAGACTGGGGCTCCTGTCCCCAGGGGGGGGGTGGAAGTCACTGTCTCCATGAAAACCCTCGGACTGTCGGAGGATTCCTGTGGGGAAATCCGGGGTCAACCGCTCCACGCCCTCGCTGAATCGCACACAATGAGGTGCACACGGACTGACAAAGGGCCGTCTGAATTCGCAGGTCATCTCGCCACGGCGACGAGAGGTGGCGAGTGCACGCCAAAGATTCCCAAGAGTCTACTGCGGAGGGCAGCCCTGCGGGGGCGCAAACTGATGATGACGATCGCATGCGCACACAACCGTCATTTACGAGCACTCACGGACGAAGATCTCAAGAGTATCAGGCACATGCCTCCCTCTAGTGCACAATCATGATTGTGGGATATGTACTGTTTTTTTGCCCAAATACACACAATTATATCATATATGAGGTGCACCTTCATACTTCAAACGTTCTTGCTAACACCAAGGTCAAACACGTACAACAATTCCAAAAACAATTTTTTGTTGATAAATAGGCCGCCCACAGAAATTGAAACATAGTGTGCACTTCAGGGATCAAATGCACCATGCACTGTATGGGAAAACTATGGTGGACATCGCTTAGTTGCCTCCCATACTTCACCACACTTGAGCGCACACCAAAAACACATATATCTCACGATGTAATAAAGTTTCTACATAATTAAAGGTGAAGGATACGTACACAAATTACAGAGTGAGTATGCATTGATGACACAATACATATGTCATAATTATATATTTTGTATACTTCATATCGTACCACGTTCAGGAAAGTGATAAGCATTTCTCTTTTGCTCGAATCCTCATTTGCCAAAGGCAGGCACTGCAATACATTTGATTAAATGATTTTATAAAGTGTTTGAAAATGCATTTTGTGCTTTTTAAATGCTTTCTAAATTCAAGTTTTGATGAGATGTCCAGACTGTCTGCGCAAGTCACCAAAAGGAAAGAGTCCTCTGGGTCGGGAGCGGTGGGAAGAGCAAAAGGAACAGAGCTGAACAGGCGTGTCGCTTTGTGGCTACTTGTACATCATGTTTGTGTCACAGAGCTACATGCGTCATTCGGCTCAACTGCAGCAGGAGTCGTGGATTCTGAAAGTCTGAAACCACACAATTTCTGTTGCACTCCAATTTGAACAAAATAGGAGCACCCACCCAAGAAAATGCAGGCCCTGGAAGACAATCAGGACGGTAGCAACCACCGCGGTGGGAAAGATCAACACAATGCATTGGGGGGGGGAATCGGACCATATAATTTTGACAACGATTTGCATAACACACTGTGCATCTATCAGGGTTATGAGAAGTTACCCTGTGCATAAGAAACCCTGTGCTGTGATGCTCCCTACTGTGTTGCCCTTTCTGTGCATACTTCCTTCGCTATGTACCGAAGAGTTGGATAAACCTAGCTGAGTCCAACGGAAAGTTTATTCTTCCGTGGTTTCTCGGGAGTCAAATCCGAGCTGGAGTAGGGACCATCCCACCCAGACTACCGCACCAAAACACGCGCAGAAGAAAAACATGCACACCGTATGAGTATGAGGGCGGATATCGGAAATCTCGGCTCGGCCAAACCCCCTGCCGCGAGCATCCATGCGTCAGCCAGCTGATAAATTAGCTCGTACCTGTAAATTGCCAAAACGGCTTATTCCAGGTACTACACCAGAAACACATAAAAACAAATGGGAGGTCTCAGTGACTTTTACACCTGCGAGCGCTGAATTTATGCTCAGATGCTGTTGGACAGCACGTGCATTCAGCGCACACAGGGATATGGTCGGGAGCAAACCCGAGCTGGAGAGGGTGGACATCCCAACCCGACTGCGGCACCAAAAGCAACGTCACAAGGTGTCTGAAAAAGTATGTTGCGACTAGATAGAAAAAAGAGATCGCGGTCTGGGTTTTGTTATCTTTTTTATGAGTGGCGGTATATTCCTGATGGTTATTGCGATTTCTTTTGAGTGGCAGTATATTCCTGATGTTGATTGTGATTTCTTATTGTCACAGTTATTTACCTCTGTCACTATGAGTTTAGATTCCGAGCCGGTGAGTATCTCCGACTTGATTTGATTTAATTAGTAGGAATATATGTGGTAACCGGGCCCACACAGTGATTCTTTCTTTCTCACTGACGAGTTCCAGGCAGGGAACGAAACTAGTCTGAGCTATGCCAAAACAATTAAATCTTATGTTTATATAGCATACAGTTTTAACTTGTGGTTCTCTTGTATAAACTGAGACTTATCATACCATAACTCAAACATAGCACTTCATTCGGGCAAGATGGCCCATTTTTGGGTCCTTAGCTGTCGCCTTTAGATTCAGTGGAAACTCATGAAAACAAAAACTACGATAAACACGTCGCACTGGTGTCAACGCGAGCATAAACTTAAGGTCTCAATGAAAAAACATTTAAAAAGTCAACGAACTTACCTTGCCGTCGTTGAAGCCGTTGAGACCTCTGATAAAAAGCCGCAGCACTGATGGATAGAAATGCACTGCTGCTTCCCCACCTGAAGAAAGCAGGCCCCGCTGGCCAACACAACCACACACCGCTTTCAGAAATTTTGTATTTCAAGTAGTAAAATGCACTGGCAAACTTTTAGCTCAAACGGAGTTCAAGCGATAATGGCACCGCATTTGATCCTCTATGCCAATTCCAAACGACAAAAGATTTTAAAGCGATTCTCTCGTAGAATATCACGTTTCTACTCGTTGGGAATGTTATGTATTCAGATTGGTGTCACATTATTTTTGGCCGGCATACATGATCACGTGAGATGAGATTCCAGATAGCTCTGTTCCGAAGTAACTTGAATTTCCTATCCCCTCGTTCAATTATTGAGCATGCTTCACAAAAAATATACTTGAACAAAACCAATATGTTAATATTATATCACTCTAAAAACACCACCACATCGAATACAAATGCATTGATATGACACAATATATTAGAGGCACCCAGGATCACCCAGACCGTGACAAACACGACGCTTATCCCGGCGCGACGGGGCCTAGGAGACTTGTGGAATGCGGTACATTATTGTGTGACTAACATATGATGCATGTGCAAGATGTATCACTGCCTCGTAAAGTGCGCACCGTGCAGAAAGGTAATCCTCAGCCTACGTCGCACACCGTAGCGGTATGATATATGCAGGGTTGTCGTACGGCAACCTTTCTTGCACAGCGACCAACCAGGCTATATAACAATCTGAAAGGGTATGCAACAACGTTGCGATTCGATCCTGAGTGGGGCTTTGGAACCCACTCGCTCGTTTCCACACTACGATAATGAGGTAATGCGCTTGTGTCAAGCCTATTATATGCACAGCATATACTATTATATGCACAGCATATATCAAATATATCCTGATGACCACGCACAAGTTTGGCTTCGAGACGTTATTTTCCAAGGGTACGCGTTATCGAGTCAGCTGCCTACATGCATGTGTTCGTAACGCAGCATGTATTACCGCGCATGTACGGATAATCACGTGGCGCATGCTGATATAGTCTGTGTATGCAGCGACCTTCGCTCATACTTACATGTATATGTGTTTCACGCTGTGAATCGCTTCGTGTGTAGCCTTGTATGCCCCGTCGCGCCGGGACACGCGTCGTGATTATCACGGTATGATTTACCAATCGGATGCCTCTGTTGCTTGGCACGAATCACACAATGCGTGGTGGTAAGGCAGAGTGAATACTGCAACAGCATATATCAAATATATGTAATATGTCTAAACAATACAATAACTGAACAGAAACAAATATGTAATGCTCTTACGCACGCATCCTACAACGTAGTTTAGCACACGCATTGAGGGTTCCCTACAAATTTTGGAAAGCCCAGTGCATATGTACCCCACATGTACCCGGGACGTGTACCCGACATGTACCCAATGTGTACGGGGCGTGTACCCAACGTGTACCTGACGTGTACCAAAACAGTCAAAAACGGGGTTTGGTACATGATTGTCGGGTACACGTGTACCTTCTTCGTTTTGTGCTCGTGGCGAGGCACGCGTACCCGGAATGTACGCAGGAACGGGTACATGCCGGGTGCACACATCCATGCATGTACCTAACCCCTCTGGTGCATGTACCCGACATGTACCCATTGACGGGTACATGTGTACCGCACATGTACTGAGGTTACCGTTGGATGTTACCGTTACTTGATGCTATCGGATTTGCCATTTTTGACATGGTAATACATTACACTCACGTAACGATAATCCTGTATGTTCCTTGAATTCAAAGCATATATAGGATTTTTCAAGGGATATATCGTGATATATCGTGATATATCGTGATATACAGGATTTTCAAGGATTTGCCTTACTCAGGATTTTCAAGGATATCCTTGAAAAATCCTATATATGCTTTGAATTCAAGGAACATACAGGATTATCGTTACGTGAGTGTTAGGTACTTGGTGCGAAACCGGGTATTCCACACTCTCCGTTGAATCACATTTGGGTGGTTGATAGAACTAATACATTATTGCACTACACATTATGCAATATCCAATGGGCGACACAAGCTAATAATGCGGCTAATAAGAAACGCGCTAATAATCAAACGAAAAGAGAACGTGAAGTCTTACGACGGTGGAGGCGCAGTGCGCTACACCGGAAGCGCATGCTACGCAGTACATAAACTGTAAATATAACCCATGTTATATCATATATATACTTCTACTGTCATAAACGGTAGTCCATCCTGATGAGTGATGGCACACAGCAAAACACGCACTGAGATGACGAGCATGTCGACCACCGGCGGAACGATTATACACACCTCGACATTGCGCATATGTGTATCCGGTTACCGAGATGGTGGGGTATGATCATATACGTACTACCGCCGCTATTAGTAACGGATTTCAAAAATATTGATTATGATACTTGGCACGTGAGCGAGGTGATAAACCACCATTGATTTCGTGTACACACGCGATCATCAGTGGTCATACTACTACAAATACCCAGATCGGGTGTGGTGACAATGATGACACGTAATTAGAGATGCCGAATGATACCCGTCCAGTATTTAATGGTCACATCTTTTTGGACACACTAGGGTCCGAACAAAATTGTGTCGCAAACATTTGTCCATGACCACGTCATGTCGGTAACGACAGTTACATGACGCGACCAATCGGCCGGGTACAGTATCAGACTTAGGTCAGAGCCATCCTCTGGTATATCCACCCTACGCCACTTACGGATTGCCAGTATTGTTTGTGTGTAAGCTAACTAGCGGAGTCCAAAGTGCCGCTCAGGATAGATTTGTTACATATTGCACATATACATCCGGGTACCGAGACATTGCAACATATTAGATACGTGTAAGCATAGTCATTGGTAACTTTTCTGAGATACACGCATGCCGGTGATCGGATGAGCTTCAATGCTCTCCATCCGAATTGGAATCACTTTGCGGGCATGTGTGCCCGTGCGGAAACATCCGACAAGTATTCATGGGATGTCGTTGGCGACAGGGCATTCGGAGGGTTGTATTGCCCATCACTATATGCTCACCATGGCAGGGATGCTATTGGTTTCACTATTTTTGACATGGCAGTGCATAAGATTTTGGGTCCGAAGCCTGGTTCACCAGATTCTGCCATGAGTAGTGTATGGGTGCTCGATAGAACGAATACATTCCTGCACTACACGTTATGCAATATGTCTTGGAAGACCCCTGCAAATAATGCGGCCAATAAGAAAAATATTAAAAGAGAGAGTCAACACCTTCGGCTATTGCGCCTTAGGCGGTGGAAGCGTAATAAACGTTTTCAGAGATTTAGGAAGAGACTGAATACTTCCAGTACGATTACCTAATAAAGTTCCATCAATAACGAATGGTGTCACTGTAGCATACGGTGGCAGTCCTGATACGTGATGGCACACGACGGTTGAGATGATACATGCATGATATGATTGTAACCCTTGGTCATGAACTGTATGACACGCTACTCTAGGATGGGTACGTGATGGTGTATTGCAACAACGTGTTGCGAAGATACCGGGTTGATTATCTACATGCATTGCATCCGGAAGATCCGAAATCCTGTAATGAGGTCGGTAATTATATATAAGACAAGACAGGAGGCTTAACAACGGCACGTCGTACGAAACGTTTGCAATATTCGATACGACGTGTACAGCCATGGCGTATGAGCTATATATTCTTCCATCAATGCATACAACCCAGTATCATCCGCGTGTGTAAACGAGCAAGCTGCATCCAAAGCTCAGCTCAGGACGACACGGATATAATACACCAACCATACACGAAGTCACGAAGTGTTTGTTAGTGGTCAGTGCGACTATTGCTAGCATATTGCAAGTATAGTATATACATACGCACGTGCGGCGAACGATCCGTTCCTAACGACCACGCACAAGTTCGGCTTCGAGACGATATAATCCAAGGGTACGCGTTATCGACACAGTTGCCTACATGCATGTGTTCATAACGCAGCATGCATTACTATACGTGTAGAGATAATCACGTGGTGCATGCTAATATGGTCTGTGTATGCAGCGACCTTCGCTCATACCTGCAGTATGTGTGTTTCACGCTGTGAATCGCTTCGTGTGTAGCCTTGTTTGCCCCGTCACGCCGGGACACGCGTCGTGATTATCACGGTCTGATTTGACAATCGGATGCCTCTGTTGCTTGGCACATATCGCACAATGCGTGGTGGTAAGCCAGAGTGAATACTATATATTTATTGGTATAAGTAAGTGGTGTAAGTAAGTAAGTAAGTAATTTGCCTGGGTTTGTTCTTATAAAGAGCAGGGGTGTAACTCAACGGCAAGTTTCATGAATAAAAAATTGCTGAAGTACAAAGCTAGCTGGTGCAAGATCCCAACATAAATAATGCATCCCTACATTTTAACCTGCTTTGAGACCGCCCAGAGGGCGTTCCGGACTACCAAAGACGATTGACTGCAGGTCTAAAATTCCTGTGCGAACAAATTCCACATGCCTCCAATATATGGTGTCATATCAATACCGTTTGTATTTGGTGTGGTGGTATTTTTAGAGTGATATAATATCCGATCGCTGCGCAACAAGGTGTATCCAGAATATATACTTCAGAAGTATACATATAGACTATTATATTATATCTAATGAATCACGATTGAACTTGGAAATTGTCAAAAACTACAGAGGTCAGACGTAAAATCCAGTGCTTGTCACTAGTGTTGTGAAAAAATCCTTAATGTTGTGATGACATCAGAAGGGAGGCGACAAGCCACCGACTGTGTCACCGTGATTGCCACGTCATATCATTAGGATGGGACGCAATTTTTGGGACCAGCTATTTATGGTATATTTATATTTTTTGATTCCCTGCATGGCGGCCAGATAATTGGTTCGAAATTATACAACAGGTCTTTATTGGTTCAGTAGAGTGACAAGGCTGTTTTTCTCAACAGAGTCGCGGCAGTTTTGCCACGAGTGAACATCGAAATATTCCCGGAGTCTTTCATGATGGGTTGTCTACAGTGTGGCACTATATTCCATACGCACCTCAAAACTTTTGAGAAGTGCTCTCATCGGATTTGAATGTCAGCTAGTGAAATTCAAATTTCACAGTGAAAGTCAAATTCGAATGCCCCGAGGGTAATCCCCCCGAACGGGCCCGATCAACGGCACACATCGGGTCTGTTCAGAGCTACAGGTCGTACAGACCGCTCGGCAGCCTGTATGGTCTACAGTGTGGGCACAATCACGGAAGTCCTGCTGCACCGGCTGAAAGCTGCTGATGGATGCATGGTACTCAGCACAACACTGATGATGCATAGAATGCAGTATAGTCTGCTGTGCTTGCGCAACACATCGCATACATGCATGTCGGCTGGTGACACTAGTGTGACGGCATACGGTCTCCACACGTATGATGTGACAATTCTGGTGGGAATTATTGATGAATATCAAATGCGATATTGTGCATACATGTGTGATGATCTAATGCGGCAGTTGTGACGTCATTTTGGCAGGAATTCAAGAAGCAGTTCGAGGCTCTGTTTGCGGAGCGCCTGCATGAGTACTATCCAAAGACGCGGGGTCGCATTGCTCACATGGAGCTGAGCACCCCGCTCACTGCAGCGCACTTCCTCAATGCGCCGCAGGGGGGCAGCTACGGACTGGAGTGGACCCCGGAGCACTTTGACGCGGCGCTGCACGAGGCCTGGTTCGACCCCGTCACAAAATGCCAAGGACTCTATCTCACAGGTGATGTCATGACAGCTGCACTGTTGAGAACCTGCAGTGATGCCACTGACCATAAATTGTGTGCTGCCACCCCACTTTCACTTCATCATGTCATACTTTGCATACTGCCACAGTATTTTTGAAATAATGATGACCCTGCATATATCATTCCGCTACGGTGTACGACGTAGGCTGAAGATTGCGTTTCTGCACGGTGCGTACTTCAACGCAGTGATACATCTCGCACATGCATCATACGTTACTCACACAATGATGTACTGTATTCCACAAGTCTCCTAGGCCCCGTCGCGCCGGGTTAAGCGTCGTGTTTGTCACGGTCTGGGTGATCCTGGATGCCTTTGATATACGGTGTCATATCAATACATTTGTATTTGGTGTGGTGGTATTTTTAGAGTGATAAAATGAAATAATGGTAAATAAAAATATGCCTTTCATCATCCCGCAACATATAGTTATGTTGAATTGCTCATTGCAGAGTCACTCAGTCAGCTATATATGTTATAGCCAAGTCAGCATCATGCCACCACAAACCTTGGTTCGCTTGAGACTTGATAACACCCTATGCAGGGTTATGTACCAAATGTTAGCTAGAGTTGAAACTTGGTGCACAAAATGGTAGTAACTGGAGCATATTTTATCACTCTGAAAACACCACCACATCGAATACAAATGTATTGATATGACACCATATATTAGAGGCACCGAGGATCACCCAGACCATGACAACCACGACGCGCTATTTAAGATGTATGATCTGTTTGCACCTACGTATAACGCAAGAAACTCGGTCTACATTTCGGTCGGCCGTCCCCTTACTGAAGTCCTACGGCAGGGACTAAACAGTATTCCTATACCGCAGATGCTACCAGGTAAGGATCTGTTCGGGCGCAGTACAGGATTACTTTAAACAGGCAGGGAGAACGGCAAACACAGCCATCATACTTCCAAGCGGTGTCTAGGGTGCTCTGGGATCCCAAGCAGTCCTCGTATCACGTGGTCAAGTTCTTAGAATTTAGGGTAAGCCATTGCCCACGGTCCCACGGGTCCTCTAGATCCACTCACCGCAAATACAACACAGACTTAGCCGCTGAAAAAATCTTCATGGGAAAAGCTATGTTTAAATTTTGTACATCTGAACAATGTTCTGATTGATCACAAAGCAGAGATCTCCGTAACTCGAGCTCGCATCAATTCATACTCGTGAAAAGTAATTTTTTACGTGCTACCAACCACAAATTGTGGCACAGAGCATACTAGCTAACTATGATCCTCCCACGTGCCTGCCGCCTCAGTCGCGCTGTGTCGATCGTTTGTGCTTCCACAAATCCCGTGTGCCTGGGGCACTACGACAGATGCTCGGAAATATGTTTTTGATTGAACGTGCAAAGGTACACAATTCGGATTTTATAATATACTGGATCAGGGCCAGATTGAGGTACAAACGATAATTCGGTTCCGAGTTCTGAAGGCTAAACACTTCTCAAGTGCTCCACTTATTCACTCGTCACTCAGGTTGCAGAGTCAACCACTCGAGAGCCGGTGTCACACTTCGGCTCAACGTTCAATTCCCGATCCGATCTCATTTCTAATTCCGATTCGTCATTCTCGATTCAGATGCTATGTCGACAGATTGACACGATGACTGCCCCACAGTACTGTCATACTACTGTACTGTCATACTGTCATACTGTCATAGTGCCATACTGCCATACTGTCATAGCCCTGACATCTGATATTCGATTTCATTGTCTTTTCAACCCCGATGCGAATCTGACCATTCTTCGAGGGTCTGACTGAGTGCCACGATGACACCCCCCACAGTACTGTCATACTACTATAGTGTCATAGTGTGTCATAGTGTCATACTGTCATACTGTCATACCCCGGACATCTGGTATTCATTCTCATCGTGATTTCAAGCCCAATTTCACTGTCATCGTGCCAATCCCAGATTACCCCCGATGACACACATACAGACGCATAGGCATATCGGCTCACGCTGTGCCTCCGGGCACATCCCGGCTCGTGCTCCTTGAATACTGCCAGCTTCATAGCATTCTCAGCCGAGCCTTAAGAAATTCTAGAAAAAACGTAGCATACTTACTTCATTCGGCGGACTTCAATTTCTTCGTCACCTCGCCGCAGCGCATCGCGTTGACGCCAGCCGTCACGTCAAGGGAAGCCGAGAATTTGCCAGCGGTGAAGCGGAATGAATAAAAGACCAACAAAATCACAAGTAGGTAAAAACGCCACGAATCGATTACCTGCAGTGGAACAACAACACTTCAGTAATTTCAGGAGTACACCATGCTTCACCACCGGCATGCTCCCGAGACTGCAGAAGTGGACGGCGCTCGTGCTCTTGACGTCCTCGACGCACCAGCCCATACCACCAGATCCAGTCGTCAACCCCAGGTCTCCCAAGCACCAGCGTTATTGCCGTCATCCCACCAGCTGTAGTAAAAAATGCGTCACGTTTGCCATGTCGTCTAGAGAGTCGAAAGAACGAACGCGCGACACCGCGCACCAAAAAAACGGCAACCCTAACTAAACACCATCCCCAGCAAACAAGGGCCTGCGATTACGATTGACGTGTCAGCACCAAATAAAGTCTGAGAGATTAGCAGAACGTGTGATTCCTCGAAAGCGTTCGTATCGTGATGCCCTTCCAACAGCGAATAAGGTGTCTGATAAAAGTGTCTCCAGTGTCTCGGGTAAACGAAGATTATATATCGTAAACTCTAAACATGGATCGCCCTTCAGGGCTAAGTGATGTCGAACGCTGCAGGGATTTGTTCCGCCTGCTTATCTACAGCGGGCACAGATTCTGAGTGTTTGCAATGCTCCTCTTTGTTCCATGTAAACGACCTTTTTGCCTTCGAGTGTGTACGATTTCCCTTGTCGCCAGTGCTGCCCTTGGCTCGCTTCTTTCCTGTGGACTTAGGTGCTAAGGCCATACAGGATGGAGTTGCGGCTGGTGTCACTGCTGGATCTGCCTCCCCTGTCTCAACAAGAGATGTGCTAGGTACTACCAAGACAAGTGAGTTCTTCTCCTGCAAGGGTGCTTTCGCGCGAGGTGATGTGCTGCCTGTTGGCTCTTTGTCTCTTTTTTTCAGATTGCTTGACAGCTCTACGCGATGCTGGGAGATTTTTGCGCCTGAGCGTTCTTGCACTGGGGCTTTCTTTTTCATTGGCTCTTAGACGCTCTGCGCACTCAGATTTATCACTTTTCTTTGATGCGATTAGGACTCTCTCTGCTGTGGTAGCTACTGCAGTGGATTTCGCTTCCACTAGCTTGATGGTCTCGAGCAAAGTTTTCGACAGTAACTGTGAGACGGAGAGTTTTGATGGGAGCGATTCCACTGCGCGACAACTGACAAAGTCACTCGAAAGCGTGGCATAGTTCCCCCTCGAGATTTTCAGCAAGTGTAAGGCTGACGCTGCGCTGCTTAACACCTGACGCAATTGTATCTCGAGACTCACAAAAAGGGGTTCAGCTGGCTGATTTTTCCGACCAGACTTTTTGGTCATACTGAACGCTGCTCGTCGCAAAATGCGTATCAAAATACTCCTGAGGAATACAGTAATAAAACCATATGAACGAAAAAATTGCCACTCATTATCATAAAATTATCGCAATAATAAAACAATAAAGGCGGCTGGAAGTTTTTCGGAGGGGTGCATGTGTTGGCCGGAAGGCGAAAAGTGTGTGTGATTAACATATGATGCATGTGCAAGATGTATCACTGCCTCGTAAAGTGCGCACCGTGCAGAAAGGTAATCGTCAGCCTACGTCGCACACCGTATCGGTATAATGTATGCAGGGTCGTCGTACCGCAAACTTTCTTGCACAGCGACCAACCAGGCCATATAACAATCTGAAAAGGGTATGCAACAACGTTACGATTCGATCCTGACTTCCTGAGTGGGGCTTTGGAACCCACTCGCTTGTTTCCGCACTACGATAATGAGGTAACGCGCTTGTGTCAAGCCTATTATACGGCTTGACATGCCGTATTATGTTGTCATTCCGTGATTCGTACCTCCTTGGTGCATCGCACCATAATGATTATTTCTCTTTTGCTCGAATCTTCATTTGCCAAAGGCAGGCACTGCAATACATTTCATTAAAATGATTTTGTAAAGTGTTTAAAATGCATAAAGTGCTTTTGATTGCTTTCTAAATTCTAGTTTTGATGAGATGTCCAGACTGTCTGTGCACGTCAACAAAAGGAAAGAGTCCTCTGGGTCGGGAGCGGTGGGAAGAGCAAAAGGAACAGAGCTGAACAGGCGTGTCGCTTCGTGGCTACTTGTAAATCCTGTTTGTGTAACGGAGCTACATGTGTCATTCGGCTCTACTGCAGCAGGAGTCACGGATTCTGAAAGTCTGAAACCACAAAAATTCTGTTGCACTCCAATTTGAACATTTCTCTTTTGCTCGAATCCTCATTTGCCATGAAACCAAAGATGAAACGGTGAGGCACACAAAAGAAATCTGATCTCTGTCACTGTGACCATGTTAAACAAGCGAAGTAGTAGTCCATGTCTGTGTCCCTCAGAGCTGTCGGGTCGATGTAGTGCTGCACTGCCGAAGAGAACTGTGACCAGCCTCCAAAGAAGCACATTTTTTCCATTGCAACCCCCACAGCTCGAGCACACGTCGTGGCACCCTTCCGGGTGCTGTGTGCAGAAAAGTGACCTCCTTCCGGGGGTCTGCAGTCCAGCTCGCTGAGAGCCAGACCAATCCATTCATTTGCCACTGAAGCCTTGAAGTTCTTCGGGTCCTCGGGTAGCAGCCAGTAGGCGTCAGGTTGAGTCTTCTCAGAACTGTTCCAAGCCGTGTCACGGTGGAACTCCCAGTGCTCGATCAGCTCCTTCAAAACAGCCACCCCTTCCAGGGGATGCACAGGCGTCTCTTCACTAGGTGATGCCGCCGTCCTTTCTCTTTAGCAGCACCACCGAGAACTCACTGTCGCCACAATGCACGTGCTGCTGTGACAACGAAGTCCCCGTGTCCGGTCTGCCGAAGGTCACGAAGGCAACAACCACGTAGGCGAAGGCTCGCAGTAGCCGCAGCTCCTCAGGCGATCTCGGAGTCAACTTCAGCGCTGCTTCGTGCACACGCCGTACGTGTGCCGCCGGCAGCCACGTCCGCTGGGTCTGGATGTTCTCCTCCTGCACTGCCAGCTCCGCCTGGATGGTCGCCATCCCTTTCACAGCTCGGGTCACAGAACGACCCTTCGCTGGTCCAGGAAACCGTAGGTCCTCGTGGTAGTTGTTGATGGCAGACAGGTGCGGCTGCAAGGAGGTCGACTTGATGCCTCCGTCTTTCAACAGAGAGGCGATGTACAGCAACACCGTCGCCTCCGATGCTGGCAGCCACGGCCGTTGGTGCTGCTCACAAAATTAAATGAAGCGCCGCGCCTTCGGTCCGTAGTTGCTCATCGTCGTGTCCAGCAGTGCTTTTCTCTGCATTGTCACTGCCAGTTCCGTGAGCCGGGAAGGTCCCAACTCACCCCTCCACCGCTCACAGAGTGAGCGCGTGAGGAAGCTTTGTACAGCACCAACGCGCTTGTACTCTTCGTAGTCGCCTCTGCTGATCCGCTCGATGTTCTCGCCGTCCGCGTCCGCTGCCTCGTCCGTCAGCTCTGACACGCTGTTGATGATTTTGAAGTTCTCCTCGGACAAGTCCAGTGTCTCCTCGTCGCCGTCGTCGTACAGCACGTGCGCCTTCCCGTCCTCGCTGAACTCCTTCACCACACCCGGGTAGAAGCAGTCATCGTCCTTCCAGAACACCTCGATTTTAGAGCCCACGGTCACCTTGCCCACTGTCGTACTCGTAGCAGAGCTCCTTCGTACTTCAGCAGCGTAGTAACTCACGGGCGCGCCTCGATGAAGAACATCACAGCGTCCCACTTTGAGGGCCCGAGCAGCTCGGACCCTCCCAGCCTGCTCGGAGTGAACAGGTCCCTGCGCCGTGGCATGATCACCACCTCGGTGGCCAGGGCCTCCAGCTCCCTGAACCAGGACTGTCCCGGCCAGTACGGAGCCACCACCGTAGCAGCGGCCCCCTCCTCCCGCAGCTTGTGCGCCACCTCGTCCAGCAGCGCCCACGGGGGGTTCACCCAATTGTTTCCCCCCCGCCAGTCGTACGTCAGAGAGTCCACACCTTCGCACTTCGGGTCCTTCCACGCAGCGTAGTACCGAGGAAGCTGCGCGGAGATCTCGGAAGCGAACCGGTCGACTGTGTACGGGCCCCACTGCTTGCTGGCCCACACGAACCAGTCTCGATTGAGCCGCCAGTCGTCCAAATCCTCGCAACGAGAAAGGTTGTCGGCCCACACGTTGGCCTCGCTGCGGATGTAACGAGCCTGCAACTCGATGTCGTGCAGATCCAGCAGCAGCCAGAGCCTCCCCATTCTCCTCATCAGGTCCGGGTTTCTGGAGGTGAAGTGCGAGAGCATTGCCACCACCGCCTGGTTGTCGCAGTAGAGCCGTACGACCTTGCCCTCCAGCTCCTGCAGGAACGCCTGTACGGTCTTGTACACGGCCTCCAGCTCCAGGTGTGTGATGTGCCAGTTGCGCATCTCGTCTGGCCAGAAACCTCGCGCGGGGAACTTCAGGTTCAGCACTCCTCCCCAGGCCGTCATCGAAGAGTCTGTGTGCACCTTTGCTCTCGTCGGGGATCTCCAGATCTTGCGCCCGTTCCACCTGCTCATCCCAGGCAGCCTGGACCACCATTCTAAGTCCCCCCGAGCTGCACGCGAGATCTTTACCTTTGCTCCCCAGCTGCGTTTCTCTGCCAGCACGAAGTAGAGCTCCCGTAGGTAGAGCCGCGCCGCTGGTACTGCCAAGTACACGGATTGGCAGAGTCCCGTGAAGGAAGCCAGTCTCCTGGCAGGAATCCACCTCCAATTTCTCGCTGCGTCGCACAGGATCTCCTTCGCCCTGGTGTGGATTTTGTGTACCCGTCGTTCTGTTACACGGAATTGTCCCAGCTTCAGGTCCACCTTCAAACCGAGGTGCTCCACCACCTGTGTAGGCTCCCATTGGCCTTTCTTCTCGTTCCGCCGTAGGCCCAGTCGATGAAGCACCAGTTGAACTTTTTCTCAACGCAGAAAGCCTTCTCTCTGAGAGTCGACCAGCACCAGAAAATCGTCCATGTACGGTGGTACTCGCATTCCGCTGTGACGGTTCGCGTTCTCGCCAGCACCACCGGTCCTGCGACGGACTGGCCATCGCTGTCGTACTGCGGAACCGTCCCGCAGCCTCTTGATTTCTCTGCGATCTTCCGCTGCCTGTGGAGAACGTAGAGCTTCCACCATCACGCGTACGAACTTGCAGAACACCCTCGGAGTGTCGTTCCACCCGAACGGCATCGCTGAACATTGAAGCAGGTCCCCTTGCAGGTCGAACTGCATGAAGCGTTGAAAGTCCGGGTGGATCCCCAGCGCATGAAAACCGTCCTGGAGGTCGAAGCTGAAGCACCGATCGCCCGGCTTCGCCAGTCTCCTTAGTTTCTTCAGCGTCTCCATCTTCAAGCGATTCTTCACACACCACTGGTTCAGCCATCGGAAGTCCACCACCAGTCTCCACTTGTTCGTACCCGGTTTCGGCACTAAAAAAGCGCGAGAAACATGAGATCTTCTGGTCGCTCTCGTCCAGGCACCGTTCTGTAGCAGCCTCTCCTTCTCCGTGTCCAGCCACACCTGCTGCTGCCGCGTAGCATCCCTCAGTGACACCCCGTGGTCGAACGGAGGCGGAGGCCCGCGCTTCCACCTCAACTTCACCCCGTGAGTAATCCATTGCATCACTTCGGAACTGGCGCCCGCCGCGCGCCATGCTCCCCTCCGCTGTCTCACCTGCTGTTGCACGGTGAGTTTCCCCCGCCCAGCGCCCGGAGAGGGCTGTTGCGCTGGGGTGGCGGCACGCACATCACACATCGGCCGCGGGCTTTCCGCCCCGGCCCTTGCTGCCTTTTTCGGTAGGCTTCTTACCGCCCTTCTCCTCGTACTTCTTACGCTCCTTTCAGCGCTGGTCTCGGTCCCGTGAATTCACAACCCGCGTTTCCGGGTTCGCTGCATTATTCGACGTAAGGCTCAGCATCGCCTTGCCGCGGTTCTTGTCGAAGTCGTTCAGCCACTGCTGCAACATTCATCTGCCACCACGCCGTCTGCTGCCTGGTAGACTGTGTCCTCCACGAACTGCAGTTTAGCACGTAGAGCGTCCGATCCTCCCCGTTATGAAGATCCAGGCTCCTGCTCCAGCTGCCCGCGCAGTTCCAGCATCGTCCACCTGTTGCACAGTAACGCGTACACGCCGTGCACAGAGTTGGTAACTGCGTGGAAACGTTTCTGCCACTCGCTGTTCCACAAATCACAGACCTCGTTCACGTCCAACGTGTCGTTGCATTCGCACACCACGTCGTGCAAATAAGACAGTGCCGGAGCCAGAACCAGGCACTCGTACTTCATTGAAGAGTTGAACTTCTTGGAGAGAGCGTCGTACGTCTTGTTGCCGTGCAGGTCGTACAACTGAGGTATTCTCGATGTCAGCGTAGCCGGCCGCGGCGGGAACGGGTTGATTGAGGTTGCTGGCACGTACGCCAGCTTCCTCCTTCTCCATAAGTTGCTCGGCGGTCTTGGCTACGGTGTCCGGGTCAGAAGTCCCAGGCTTCGCTGCCACCTTCGCCTCCAACTCCACGTTGATTTGTGCTCGTCGTTGAAGCTCATCACGCAGCAGGCGATGCTCCTCTGCCTGCTGCCTCTGCATTTCAAGCAGCTCCCATTGCTGCTTTTGCATGATCAGAATTTGTTGCATCAGCACGTCCTGAGTGGACTGTGCTGCCGGGGAAGGGGAAGCCTACCCGATGTCTGGCTTCCCCGGGAGGGGAGGGAAATCCTCTGGAGACTTGCCCTTCACAGTTCCAGCCATTCTTCTCCCTCAAAGGAGTCACAGTGGAGTCAATCGTACTACCGTAGCCGATGTGAAGCCGTCGTTTGCAGTCGTAAACGCCGTCCCCGCGACTTCGCTGTTAGATCTCCCGTCGTCGTTCGATTGCCGTCGTACAACCTAGTGGTCTTGTCACTACCTACTCTACTGTTTACAGGTGAAACAGGTGAAGAAAATCTTACAAAATCGGATTTGCAGTGTGCCTCACAGAGTACTGTAGGTACCCGTGAAGTTCCTGTATGCAAGAGCAAAAGGAACAGAGCTGAACAGGCGTGTCGCTTCGTGGCTACTTGTACATCCTGTTTGTGTCACGGAGCTACATGTGTCATTCGGCTCTACTGCAGCAGGAGTCACGGATTCTGAAAGTCTGAAACCACAAGAATTCTGTTGCACTCCAATTTGAACATAACGCGTACTTTGTATAATATATTGATATACAATTTATACCGAATGAACATCGAACGGGATGTAGTCGATGTGGTATATAATCTCACGGTGTATGGCATATGTATTGGGCCACACACTTAATAGTATGATTGGCATAGATATAACTGGAGCACATATATATGAAAATATATATATTATATCACTCTAAGAACACCACTACATCGAATACAAATGTATTGATATTGATATGAAAATATATTCTGAAAATTGATATGAAAAAATATATATAGATATATTGATATATATTCTGAATAATTGATTTATTGTTTTAGCTACTGTGTGCATATATTTTACATTTAATTTTTAATTACGCACGGTATTTACTTTGTCGTCATAAGTTGTTCTACATTTATGTATGACAACAAGGTGTATTCAGAATGTATGACATATGACGGTTGCCGTATGATGTATGAATTTATCACGGCTCTTCTTCATGATGATTTTGATACCTCCGATTCTTTCTCACATGGTGCTTTCTCATGAAGGCTTCGGCATGTGGCTTGCAATTCATTTCCAAATCAAACATCCCCATAATAATAATATATAATATATGTATATATATATATATATATGTACTTGGTCACTAGATTGGTCACCATATGACATTGATTTCATTTGACTTCAAACATTTCTTATGTGTTTTGATGACTGATGACTGATGACTTGGTCACATGTCATTTACCATGGATGGGTCATACTTGGTCACTAGATGACTTGATGACTAATGACTTCAGAACTAATTACTTTAAGACTGAATCTTATCCAAAATTTGTCAGCAATGATTGTCGATTGAATGATACTTTAACTTAGATGGGCGTGGTGAACGTTATTATTTCCAAAACCGTTCCGTTTTCCCATAATTGATGACAGTGAGTCTCATAGTTTATGACATTTTGTTTGCCCTCCTTTATTTATTTTATTGGTCCGTTTCCTGTCGGCTTCATATTAGAAGGTATATCTGGACCGTGAGGGCAAAACTCCTTTTAATATTGGGCACATTTTGTGGCACTCAGTACGCAAATTCCTCGGGAGTTTTGTAAGCGTACATTCAGGATCCCAAGTTCTGAACAGATATACATTTACTTACTTTGGCATGTAGCTTGGACAACTCTGTAGCATGATGTCGTAATTTTCTTTTTTGGGTATGTTTTGGCAGTATTTCTTTTACATTTTCTAGTTTTCATTATCATCTGTTTTTTATTTTATTTTATATCTTTTGTCTCTTTCCTTTTGTTTTCACTTTATATATATGTTCCCCTTTTCTCGGCTGTTTCTTTTGTTCTTTCTTTCTTTCTTTACGGCATGGTGCAACATCTTTTGTCCGCTACCGTTGTTCGGTTGACTTTGATGGGTATAATTTGTGAGTGTGATTTGAGGATACTTTGAAATGTGCCCATATGTCATGCTTTTGAGACTGGCTTTTGGTCACATTTGTGGAAATGAGGCGTACCACCAGTGTCCCAAGTGCTGGTCAGTGTGCATGCTTTAATATATGATATAATATTGGATTGGGCTTATCGGCTACTGCTTGTTCTGCGTCAAGATTCGAGCGCATGACATAATAAGGTTTGAGGTGTGCCCACTTTTCACTTATCTTGAGATTGTAAGAGACATAATCAATCCTGCATCTGATCGGAATATTTTATAGTTTTCTTCCCTTCGCGGTGGTTGATACCGTCCTGAAGTCTTCCAGGGCCTGCTGTTTTAGCGGGTGCCTCTGTATTACACAACGTGATCTCTTACACACGGTGTGGCAGAGAGTATACAAAAAACATATATATGGTGTTTTTAGAGTGATATGATATATATATATATATATATTTATCTCTCTCTCGCTGCACAACAAGGTGTATTCAGAATATATCGCTGCACAACAAGGTGTATTCCATATATATATATATATGTTCTACGTCAAGATCCGAGCGCATGACATAATAAGGTTTGAGGTGTGCCCACTTTTCACTTATCTTGAGATTGTAAGAGACATAATCAATCCTGCATCTGATCGGAATATTTTATAGTTTTCTTCCCTTCGCAGTGGTTGATACCGTCCTGAAGTCTTCCAGGGCCTGCTGTTTTAGCGGGTGCCTCTGTATTACACATTGTGATCTCTTACACACGGTGTGGCAGAGAGTATACAAAAAATATATATATTGTATACACCCTGCGGCGACACGCACATATATGTTACAGGCAAGGTCTGCAGCGTGATTAATCGCGCCCGTATTCACGCCAGGTCCGCCTGGCGGACCTGGAATCCGCCGCGCCAGGTCCGCGGCAGACCTGGCGTGGGCCCAACATGATAAAATTGCGCATCCACGCCAGGTCCGCGATAGTAGATAGTTCCCCCAAACTTCATGTCGGATGTGCATGGTACGCGTCAAGGGGATCTCCCGGTCCTCCTTCAACCCGGTTTGTCAAAAAAAAAAAAAAGGATGAGCCCATCGAGCTCCATCTGCCCTCCGGTTATTGTGGATTCATACATTTTATCAGCGTACCAAATATAATTATATAATTGTTCCATTATTCTATATTCTTGCGCAGACGATAAATGTATAAAAATATCCGTGGGTACTATAATTATATATTATCGCACATAAGTTTGTACTAGTAGATTGTTCAAATTAAATAATTAAACAATTGTTAATGGCGTGATCAATTAGATATTAACAAGTTAGCATTTCTCACACTTTCGCTGGGGGTCTGAGGGATTTGGAAATTAGGGGGGAGGGTCTTACCCCTGATGGCAACCTGAAAAGCAGATCTAGGATCTGATCCCCCCTTTGAGACCTGAGAAGTAGGTCGGGGGGGAGGATCCTCCCGCCCGCCCCGCCCGCCCCAAGACTCAAACACAGGTCAGGGGGATAGGACCTGCCCCCCAGAGTGGCTGTGCCCCCCCACGGCGCCTTCAGCGTGGGCAGCCATGCCATGTCTATAAATCTCCCCTCCCTTCCCTGCTTCGCCTTTTCCTGCTCCCCGCCACCCCGTTGTATAATATGTAAGTATACGGTAATAATTTGAACAAGTTTGAAACATGCCAAATACGACGCTTTCAAAAATATGTAGACTACTGTTATTGTATGTCAACAACAGTAGCCCTCACAGTTTGAAGTGAAGCGGGTACGGAATAGATTATATGACGCGATTTCCCCCCATCGTGCGGGAGTGTTTCGAATGCATTGGCGGACCTGGCGTGGATGCGTGATTTTACCTTCGAATAGCCCATTCCAGGTCCGCCGCGGACCTGGCGTATACCGTTTGCAACACGAGGTCCGCCAGGCGGACCTGGCGTGGCAGTTTTCACGCGAGGTCCGTCAGGCGGACCTGGCGGGAATACAGGCGCAATTAATGGTACCGCGGACCTGGTGTGTAATATATATATATAAAGAGGTATCAGAAACTTTGTTGTAAGGTTCACATCTCACAATTGAAATGTCAAAGGCATGGCAAACAAACAAACTCATTCAAATGCCAAAACAACTACCAAGATGAACATCATACAAATTCCCAGTGTTCACCCATGCTGATAATCATGACTAGCCCTGCAAGCAATTCCGTAGCTCTGTGAGCCGTGCAAGGCAACCACCATCCGCCGCAACTGATGGGTCAAATATGTGTATATATACCGAATTTTATTATATCATGTAGTGATATAAAAAATGCTGTATATGTGAAAAGAAGTTGGAAGGGATATGCTGTTCGTTCCGCATGTACATTGCTGAGGGTACTGGTGAATGTATGTGCCGATGGGTCACACAGGGGAGGCCATCGCCTATGGAGGTTTCTACGGCGCGTTGGCAGGAGGATATGCCACTGCCTCACGAATCCTTGGTCTTGGTAGCACGCTTCACACTCTTTGGGCAAATCGTGACAGCAACAAGGCTGTGCCATAAACAACGTGCAGACATTACTCATTCCATCATTGTGTGGAATTGATAATCAAGTTACTTACTTACTTACTTACTTACTTGTAGGATTGCTACGCCGATGGATGATGGATACATGGCTCGACGCAATGTTGAATACGCCATGGATTTATGTAGCTGATGGTCCTTATAAAGGAGGGCAGTTTGTCATGTATTTCCAAACATATGTGTGTGTGTATGTATTTACAATAATTTGCATAAGCGAGCACAACTTGAAATTATGATTGTACAACTGCTCTGAATATGCATTTTAAGCATGCTTAAGGATTGTTCCACAAAGTGCAGGCCTGCCCGTGTACGTATTATCTATGATATAATTTTGAATTCACAAAAAGGTCATATTTTGCTACTATCCAAATTCATAGGCCTTTCACACGAGCGCATCATTATGAAACAGTAATATCGGACACAATAATGGGCAGCGGTATGTAGCAAACGGGATCCAACACGGGTTTCCATAAAATATCATTTATGATCCCGAGTGACCAGTATAGGATATGCTTTGAAGGGATATTTTATCCAGATTTCACGATACATTTCTGGTCCTTTCACAAGCAAGGATTGACTACTTATTTTATGACGTGATATTTAGAGTATTTATTTTCTGGAAGGTCCTTAGAATTTTCGGAGACCCATGTTGTTAAGCTCTCGACTTGCTCGTTCTTTGATGTTTGTCCGAAGTTCGATTCGAGATTATCTTGACCTTCACAACGATTGGCGGAAGAAGCATGGACGGACAAATTTGAAATTCCAGCAAAGTATGGAAAAAACATGGAGGGAAAATGCGTCCCCCTTGGAAGCCTTAAATGTGATGGGCGACATGCATGCAACTTAATGCCGCAGGGCGCAGCCCAGCAGACTTCAGGTCCTGGTGGAGCTCTCGAAAACAAGCATGACCGATATATCTTGGTGAGGTGGCCATTGGACACTTGATCCTTGTGAACAGATTAACAATAAGGGCAACCTCTAGACCGTGTCACATAGACCGCCTGTGCGCGGAGGCACAGCGTAACGGCCGGTATACCTGAGTCGATGTGTGTCGCCAAGGGTAATCAGGGATTGGCAGGCAGTGAATTCGGACTTGAGATTACGGTAAGAATGAGTACCAGATGTCCGGGGGATGATATTATGACAGTATGACAGTATGATAGTACAGTAGTATGACAGTGCCGTATGACAGTCATGGTGACACCTGGTCAGATCATCGGACTACGGTCGAATTCGTATTCAGATTGAAGAGACGATGAAAATGAGTTTCAGATGTCTAGGGGTTGACAATGTGACCCGATGACATTATGACAGTATGACATTATGACAGTACTGTATGACCGTCGCCGAGATAGTCCGTCAACGAGACATCAGAATCGAAGATGTTGCATCGAATCAGAAATGGAATGAATCGAGATATGATCGGGTCAGAATCGAACGGTGCATCGTGATATGACATCGGGTAGTCGAGTCGGTGGACCGAGTTGCCCGAGTTGCAAGAATAAGTAGAGCACTTGAGAAGTGTACGGTCTTCAGAACTCGGATCGTAACTAACGTTTGCACCTCAATCTGGCCATGTTCCAGTATATCGTATAAAAGAATAATGTACCTTTGCATGTTTAAACCATCACAACTTCTGAGTATATGACTACATCCACGACTCGGATATGATGCTTATAGTGGTGAGCTTATAATGGGCGTCTCGGGGGCATTTTTCATGGTACCCACGAGTTCCAGTCGATAATACATGTAAAACCTAAGTCCCTTCGCATTTGCAATCACATTTTCCGCCATCCGTTGGATCACTGGGCCCCCAAAACAACGAAAAATGCCGTTTTTCATGATATTTCCATTTTTTTGGTGATTTTTGATATGACGTAAATGTAAGTTCTCATCAGGTCATATTGAGCTTCTGCATGTTACTTTGTAGCAGTGTCGAAACCGGTGTCGGATCATTTCCGTAGATGATCCGACACCGTCAATTTTCAAGCTGCACTGCAGCGATCCGTATAGTCGGATCCAGCCAGAGCACCTGATCCGATCCCGAACCGAATATCGGTTTTAGCGAAGAGCCTGCATTGACACCGGCGGGTTCTGCGCCGTTTGTAAAACGAGCTGCGCCGAACCCGACCCCGTCGTCGGTTTGCGCCAAGAGCCCTGCACTGCAGCGATCCGTATAGTCGGATCCAGCCAGAGCACCTGATCCGATCCAGAACCGATTATCGGTTTTAGCGAAGAGCCTGCACTGACACCGGCGGGTTCTACACCGTTTAAAAATCAAGATGCGCCGAATCTGACGGTTCAATGGCAATTATCTGATTATTTTGCGTAACCCTTCTGGTATGAGCGTTGCAGGCGCCCCTCAAGTTTTCGCTCACTAAATCCGAAAAAGCCCGCGAGTTCGCTGCGAATTCAGTTCACGATTCAGCGCTTTAGATACCGAATAATAGTACGAGTAAAGGGAAGCAGAAAATATTCACTCAACCGTCAATCGACACAAACCTGTTCACAAAGGAGTACCCTGGAGATGAGCAGGTAGCTTTAAAAGTAGTGATAAACGTCCCGTTATGTTTGATAAACCCTATATGTTTGGACTATATATACCGATTAGGTTGATGAATCTAGCGTAAGTTTTTTCTTAATCGGAGGATTTTCAAGACCTCTCCCATGGAAAATCTAGCGGGTGGTTTCTTACGGTGTTTCTTAACTTTTGGACAGAAAACTAGCGACTGGTTTCTTGTAGGTGCCATTTCTTATAGACCGCGACTTACTGTAGCCTCACACGGGCTTGCGACAGCCTCCCACGAGCTTGCGACAGCCTCCCACGAGCCTCCCACGGGCCTGCAATGGCCTTTCCACAGGCCTGCGGCGGCCCCCCACGGGTCTATCTGCGACGGCCTCCCTAAGGGGCGGGGCCTGCCGGGCGCATGAAACTGAGCTGGGTGTACCAGGCGCACTCCTGATAACTTATACATATTTTTCTCTTTATTTTTTCCTTTCTTTTCTTTTATCTTCTTTCTTTTCTTTTTATGTTTTCTATTGTTTTTGGTGTATCACATAGGCTTCTAGCCTTATATTCCACTGTTTAATTGCATGACATATACTGGCTACACAGCCTAGCAATACTATCACTTTTCGATATAATGTATGGTCGCAGACCTATAACATCTATATCCTTATGTTCAGTCTTGGCATCATGCCCAATCCTAACACGTAAAACTTGTACAATTCTTTTACTTGGTCAACACTCACTGAGGTTCACTTTTCCCAAGCTTCCCCTTTCATCATGTTGCTCTTTAACTCACTAGCAGGATTCCTAGATTGACATCTGTCATCGGCCAATTACCAGCAGACCATGCCTGATTCTGTTACTCCTCCACCAATCATCAGGCAGATCATGATACTTGTATTGCCATTGCAGATCTTCTCCTGGAATCTACCATGAATCATTTCATTACAGATCTTCTCCTGAAATCTGCTTTGTCATCGATTATTTTCCCCACTCGCTCACTTATGTGAATATCCGATAATTCCCCATTATTCGCGACGCTCGGGGCATACCCATGGGGCATACGCCTCGGGGCATACCCATGGGGCATACGCCTCGGGGCATACCCATGGGGCATACGCCTCGGGGCATACCCATGGGGCATACGCCTCGGGGCATACCCATGGGGCATACGCCTCGGGGCATACCCATGGGGCATACGCCTCGGGGCATACCCATGGGGCATACGCCTCGGGGCATACCCATGGGGCATACGCCTCGGGGCATACCCATGGGGCATACGCCTCGGGGCATACCCATGGGGCATACGCCTCGGGGCATACCCATGGGGCATACGCCTCGGGGCATACCCATGGGGCATACGCCTCGGGGCATACCCATGGGGCATACGCCTCGGGGCATACCCATGGGGCATACGCCTCGGGGCATACCCATGGGGCATACGCCTCGGGGCACACCCATGGGGCATACGCCTCGGGGCACACCCATGGGGCATACGCCTCGGGGCATACCCATGGGGCATACGCCTCGGGGCATACCCATGGGGCATACGCCTCGGGGCATACCCATGGGGCATACGCCTTGGGGCATAGCCCTGAGCTGTGCCTCCCGGTACAACTCCTCCCCCCTCAAGAGCGGCCTATCTCCCGATGCCGCTCCCGGTGTCGTCAGGTATCAAACTCCCCGAACTGAAGATGGTGGAAGAGATGACGCAACAGCGGAGCCGGTACTGGGTACACGGCGTGAGCATCTCGCGCTCCTGGTTGCTGTGAAGACGATGGTCCAAGCTGAGCAGTTTCAGGGTGCCCTCCGGTGGCCCATTTGCATGCGCAAGGTGTCCGCGAGGTGCACTCCAGCAATGGCGTTGGTGGAGGTGAGCTAGTCCAGATACACGTCGGTTTACGATATCGCTCCCCATACTTACAGTAGGTGCAAAAAAGAGGCTGTGGCAGTTCACGAACCACTGACCGCAACCGCAGCGCATTCGGGTATCTTCCTTCAGGATTTTCAAGAAACCAGTGCTTGGGCTTCAAGTACTCAATAGCATCCAGGGTGCATTTCACACTCTTGTCTGCTCCTTCCAGATCAGGAGGTCCTCCCGTAGTGCGCGCCTGACTGTACTGGGTACATGGAGGGCTGGCCCAGATGACATCAAAGAATCCCGGTGGGTACTGAGTGGGGTCCCAGTCCTCCATTGATGCGAGATGGTCGGGTTGCCATCGTGGGTCGTTGTCGAGCGTAACCACCGAGGCAGACGGAAAGCACTTTGCAAACTCTCTTTCCACCGATCCGGTTCCGCTGAACAACACCAAGATTCTCACTGGCCAGGTCTTTCGCTCTTCAAGGTCGGTGATCACCACTAGCTCTCCATTCTCCAAGATTTCCACCCGCTCCCACGGCAGACAGAAGTCTTCCGGTGGAGAATCCACTTCTGGGACGTCACATTGATGTTCCATTAGTTGGGATAAAGTGACACCAAGGTGAACGGGCTGTCGCTGTTGACGTTGACGTCGGCCATGCTCAACGGACTTCAGCATGTCCGCCTGCATGCCCAACCGCCGTGCCTCGAACTCCTTGAGCTGCTGATTCTCCCCGCCTCTGTCCATCTTGTCTCTGGAGCGCCACTGGTCGTGAGCTGCCGAGTAGCCCGTCCAGCGTACCTTCCATTCCTCCACTGATTTACCCTTGACAATGCGTACACGATACGCCAGAATTTTGTCCACGTGAGCTTCCGCTTGCCCATCTACCATTACCGGGTCAGGTACAGGCAGTTGTGCTCGAGATGCAAACTCATCCATGCCGGAAACGTATGGCTTCAGGCGGTGTTGTGCAAACACGTCGTGAATGCGCCAGTGCGGTGGTAGAGCCAACCGATAAGCCACCGGTGCCCCGCGGTCCGCCTCCGCCAGCTCCGCCTGCAAATCGCTGTAGAAGCACTCCACGACAGTTACAGGTCCGTGCCAACGCTTGCCGAGCTTCCGGCACAGCGCACGGTCCATCACCTTCTCCGTCAGGTGACGAGCCTCGATCCATACCCGATCCCCCACTGCGTACCTATGCTGCTTGTGACGCCGGTCGAACTGCTCCCGCTGGCGCTGCTGAGCCAACTCAAGGCGGCCACGCGCGTCCCGCAACTGCGACGAAAACTTCACAGCCATCTCATGGGCGGTACCCACCCCCCCTTTTCGTCGCGCAGAGCCAGGGAGAGTCGCAGCTTCCAGGAACAGGTCCAACTGAGACATCGGAGACACCCCGTAGCATAGCTCAAAGGGAGTGAATCCTGTGACGTCACTGCGCGAGTCGTTGATAGCAAACTCTACATTTGTCATGTAGAGGTCCCAGTCATCCGGATTGGCACCCACGAACGATCGCAACATGTCCTCGACCACCCTGTTGGTGTGCTCCGCTTGCCCGTCTGAACGAGGGTTGTACGGAGTGGTAGAAGCCACCCGCACCCCCATAAGTCTCATTAGCTCACGCCAGAACGAGTCTTGGAACCTGGGGTCACGGTCACATACAATCTTCATGGGGGCTCCATGCTGCCTCCATACCACGTCGAAGTAGATGCGGGCTACCGTCTGTGCAGAGCTGTCCCCAAAGTTCATGGGCACAAGGTGTACCATTTTGCTCAGCTTACATGTAAAGGTGACGAAGGCGTCATTCCCCTGGGCGGTGAGCGGTAACCCTGTAACGAAGTCCACGCTCACATCTTGCCAGTTACGCTGAGGAATAGCGTGTGGATTCAACAATCTATCGGGGTAGGATGCCCGGGGACGAACTGCTTGACACGTAGGGCATGAGGCCACCCATCCTGCCACGTCTTCGGAGGCATTCTTCCACCAGAACCTGCGTAGAACTCTTTCCAGCGTCTTTTCCCGGCCAGTGTGACCTGCAGTGGTGGAGTCGTGGGCATCCCTGAAGACCACCTCTCGCAAAGGAGAGTCTTCGCCGAGGACCAACTGGTACCGTCCCGCGGCTACACGCCACAGTACGTTCCCGACGATGCGGAAATCTCTCGTGGCATGGTGCGGGGCCGCAAGGATGTCATCCCGCAGCTGTTGAAGGGGACCGGCACGTGCGTACTCATCGTGCAGGGACTCCAGGAATGTAACGTCCGTGGGGAGGCTCGAAGCATCGCGGGTCTCAGCAGCCTTACCCTGTCGCACTATCGGAGGTGCCACTCGGGGATGCCGCACTCTTGGCGCTAGCTGTCGGGTAGGGGGAGCATGCACCACCAGCACGGGCCACGGAAGGTCGTGGAGTACACCGTCAGGAGTCTCGAACAGCTGGGTGGGTACTCCTCGTTCGTCATGAGTAGGTATCACTTCCACCAGCCGCATACCAGCCATCCTGAAGAGCCGCCTCCATTGAGGCATGCGAGCCTGGATGTCCGGTAGAAGGAACACTGCCGAGGTATGCGCGGGGTCTTGCCGCCATTCATCTACATACTTGCGCAACACTGCCTCGATGGAGATATGACTGCTGGAGTATGGGGGATTACACCAGACGTGCTTTCCCCTCCACTGCTGTCGCAGACAATCAGTCCAGTATGCGTCTACTTGACGGTTCCGTCCACCCAGGTCACAACACGCGTCAACATCGAAGCTGCCGAACTGCCGTTGGAGGCGCTCAAAGACCTCCTTGCGCACCTTCCAATCCTGCCGATCGGCTGGCTGTTTGGTGGCTCGACCAGACGGCTGAGCTGGCCGCTTAGGACCTCGGAAATCCGTAGCGGGCGGTGTCGAGGTTTTCGGCTTGGTGGAAGGAGTCGTCGTAGCAGTGGTTTGTCGCAGCCGAGCACTACGGCGCAACACTGGATCGGTTCCCGGGGTGCTCGCTTCCTGCCGGCGCTTCCCAGATTCGGACAAATCAGTGAAGTAGTCGGTGGGAGCTCGCAGCATTAGTTCCTCTCCAGCGGGTGCACACTTAGGCGAGCTAGTTGCATGCTCAGGCTGGCACGTTGCATGCTCCGCATGCCCCGCATGCCCCGGCTTATGCCCCGGGGCATGCCCCACTGCATGCCCCACTGAGCTGGTTGCATGCTCAGTCGGCCGTGTTGCATGCCCCGCATGCCCCGCATGCCCCGGGGCATGCCCCACTGCATGCCCCACTGAGCTGGTTGCATGCTCAGCCGGCTGTGTTGCATGCCCCGCATGCCCCGTATGCCCCGTATGCCCCGGCGCATGCCCCGCTGCATGCCCCGCTGAGCTGGTAGCATGCTCAGCCGAGCCGGTTGCGTGACAGGGCGCGCTACCAGCCTGGAGCAGGCTCTCCAGGGCCCGCTCCGCCACCTGAAGTGTCTCCACGCCATCCATCCATGATTCCATGGTGGCCACCCATCCTGGTACAGGGGTCGGCGGTTGATCTTCAAAGACCTCGTCGGCATCCAGCACGGAGAGTGGGTCCTTGGGGAGGTCCGTCTCTTTGTCTACGACACCGGCCTCCTTGAGCCCTTCTCGCGGGTCCTTGGTCACGTAGTCAGGTCGGCGGGATAGCGCATCGGGGACCAGAAGAAGAGCTCCTTTGACGTACTCCATTCGTGGGACACCAACTTCCACCAGGTCCATGTACCACCGTGCCTGTCGTCGGCTAAGCTCTCGTCCCGGGGACATTAGCCATTCTAGGGGGCGATGGTCACCTTGTAACCGGAAGTCGGAGGAGAACAGGTAGTGCCTCCAGGTGACGGTGGTGCAATGGTGCAACGCGCAGAGCTCCCTTTCGCCGGTGTGGTAATTCCGTTCCGCCGCGGAAAACTGCCGACTGTCGTAGGCTATCACCCTCATACCGTCACCCGTATCTTGCATGAGTACGCCTCCCAAAGCAACTCCACTTGCATCCGTTTGTACCAAAAACGGCGCTGACCCATCCGCGGCTGCCTTCATGTCAGGCAATGCCAATACAGGGGCTGAGGAGAGTGCGGTCTTCAACTCGTCGAAGGCCCATTGCTGGAGTTCTCCCCATTGCCACGGTACGTCGGTCTTGGTGAGCGAGGTCAAGGGTTGGGCAATCTCCGAGAACCGGTGTACGAACCGGCGGTAGTACCCCGCTAGCCCAAGGAACTGTCTGACGTGGGTTACCGTCTCCAGCTTCGGCCAGTCCTTGATGGAGGACACCTTGTCATGCTGTGGCTGGCATCCTTCGGCGGAGAGAGTGTGGCCCAGGAACCGTAGTGACTCCCTCAACATCTGCGCCTTGGAGGCCTTCAAATATACCCCTTTTTCTCGACAAGTGTCCAAGAACTGACGTACGTGGTCGTAGTGTTCCTCCACCGTGCGCGAGAAGACGACCACATCGTCGATGAAGATTCGTACAAAGGGGAGGTGACCGAGTGCACGCTGCATTCGCCGTTGATATTGAGAGGGAGAGTTCTGCAGGCCCTGGGGCATCACCAACCATTCATAGGCCCCCATCTGGGTGGTGAAGGCGGTCTTTTCCACGTCTTCCTCGGCCATCGGCACTTGCCAGAATCCGTCCACCGCGTCAAAGGAGGAGAAGAACGCTGCCCCTTGCATCTCGTCAAACATCAGTTGGATGTCCGGTAGTGGGTACCGGTCCCGCACCGTCTGCTGGTTCAATTGTCGGTAATCCACCACCAAACGTAATGTCTTCGGGTCACCAGGCTTGGGTACCATCAGACATGGGGCGGCATACGGGCTTGACGACGGCCGGATGTAACCCTTCTTCATGAGCTGCTCGATCAGGGTAGATATCTTCCGCGGAGGTGACTCGGCCCGCATTGGGAATTTACTTCGGCCACATTTCGGCCCGTCTCGGCCCGAACCCAAAATTGCCCGCCGCAGGCGCAAAATTTTAATTTTAAGTATGACATTTTGTCAAAAATCGATAAAATTTTGGAAATTTATCGATTTTCCCCTCAATGCGACTCGGCCCATCCGCAACTTTTCCTTCGGCCCGCCTTCGGCCCGGGCCTCCGTGACACGGCCCCGGGCCGGCCAATCCCAGGAAGATATCTTCCCTGTGCTCGATACGTTCACGTAGCTGGCGTAGCTCTTCAGCGGTCATCTTGTATGGGCGCCTACATGGTGGTCCACCCTCCGCGTCCGGCTTGCGATCGATGCGGGCCTTGTCCTCCTCAGTGCGACGCAACTTGGATGCCTCCGGTAAGGCTGAACACAGGGTATCCAAATACTTCTCAAAGAAGGCGTCAAAGCGCTGCCTCCACGTGCTGCTTACCGGTGCGTCTCGAGTATCTTGACGGGGCCCTTCCTTCTCCAGGGTGGTGTGGGATGACGGTACTTCAGCAGCGGTAGCTGCGAAGGCTCCTGCCTCATGGTCGTCCCCGCGCGCCGCCATCATGAGCCACTGAGGTTGCGATTCTTCATCCCCGGCCAGGCGCCTGGTTTCCGCGTGGATGAGGTGCTGCTTCAGTTGCGTTGCCGTCAAGAACACCTCATCGATCAGCCCTGCGCCCTGGGCCTTGCCCTGACCCATCCTCGGACTACAACCCACGAGCGTCACCCGTTGTTGTCCTCCACCATTCGCTCGCGTGTTGAAGGAGACGGAACCGTGACCGGCATAATCCAACGTGATTGGGGAGAGGCTGCGAAGCCACTTACTCCCCAACACCACGTCTACTTGGATTCCTAACGGCAAGACCCGTAGAGCCATCCGCTTCTCGCAGTAGTTTACTCCCAACGCCGCGTGTGCGGTGAACTTGGTGTACGCCACCTCTCCAGCGGTCTTTACAGACCCATCTGCCAGCGTGACCTTCATTGGTGTCCCTGAGCGCACTACTGTCAAGTCGCAAGTACGGGCATATTCCGCCGAGATGAAGTTGTATGAGGCGCCTGAGTCCACCAACACCTTCACTCGATGTCCACGAAGGTAGGCATAGAACACCAGGAGTAGGGGTCCTTCCTCGTCTCGCACCGCTGACAGTGTGTGTGCCAAGAGTGTCCCTGCTCGAGAGTTCGCCTTCCAGCGCACCCCCCCATCCAGTTGAACACGCTTACATTTAAGAGCATCTTCGATTGGGTGTGAACTCAAGGCGGCTGCAGTCTCGTCCACCAAGGCGTTGCACTCGTACTCTTCGCCACTGCCGTGTTCAGTAGCACTGACGTACATGGTGGCGTTGGTCGAGGCACTGACGTGAGTGGTATCACTGTCAGTGGGGCTGACGTGGGTAGTGTCACTGTTGGTGTCGCTGACGTGAGTGGTGTCGCTGTCGGTGGCACTGACGTGGGTCGTGTCGCTGTCGGTGGCGCCAACGTCGGTGGCGCTGACGTGGGTAGTGCCACTGTCGGTAGCGCTGACATGCGTGGAGTCGCTGTCTGACCCGCTTTCCAGCGGCTGGGACCCATTGGATGCATGCCGGGCCGGGCGCGTTGCACGCTGGACCAGGTGCGTCGCCTGCTCAGCGATACAGGTTGCATGCTCAGCTGGCCGCGTTGCTTGCCCCGCATGCCCCGCATGCCCCGCATGCCCCGCATGCCCCGCTGCATGCCCCGCTGCATGCCCCACTGAGCTGGTCGCATGCACAGGCTGGCATGTCGCATGCCCCGTATGCCCCGCATGCCCCGTATGCCCCGCATGCCCCGCATGCCCCGGGGCATGCCTCACTGCATGCCCCACTGAGCTGATTGCATGCTCAGTCGGCCGTGTTGCATGCCCTGCATGCCCCAGCGTATGCCCCGGGGCATGCCCCACTGCATGCCCCACTGAGCTGGTTGCAGGCTCAGTCGGCCGTGTTGCATGCCCCGCATGCCCCAGCGTATGCCCCGGGGCATGCCCCACTGCATGCCCCACTGAGCTGGTTGCATGCTCAGTCGGCCGCGTTGCATGCCCCGCATGCCCCGCATGCCCCGCATGCCCCGGGGCATGCCCCACTGCATGCCCCACCGAGCTGGTCGCATGCTCAGGCGGGCATGTTGCATGCCCCGCATGCCCCGCGTGCCCTTGCGCATGCCCCGCTGCATGTTCCGCTGCGTGCTTAGCCGGGCTGGTTGCATGCTCGGCCGGACTGGATGCATGCCGGCACGGGCTGTTAGGTTCGCCCGCCAGCTGCTGGGTCATGTTCAGCTCCTCCTCGGGCTGACTGGAGCAGGATACAACATGTTGGTTGCACGCTGGCGGTATGCTGCCCGATCCGCCCGCCAGCTGCTGGGTCATACTCAGCTCCTCCTCGAGGTGTTCGGATTCGCCCACCGGTTGTCGGGTCACGCTCAGGGCCTCCCAAGCAGCAAGACGTGCAGATTCCTCCTTCCTCCAGGCTTTCACCCGTTGGTCCAACGTCGTGCGCTTCCTCCCACTCCTCGAAGGCTTCGAACGGCGGGTAGGCGTATTCTCCTCCGAGGACAGCTCACGGTGCTGCTGCAACCGGTACTGGCTGCAATGGATCTCCATCTCGGACTCATCGGTGCTGTAGGTTAGATCCGAGGGGCTCGATCCCAGAGTTGTAGCGAGAACCGTCTCGTCTGGTTTGAGGGGGGTAGGATTGGGAGGTGGGTGTGCCCGTCGGACGCGTCCGAACACAGCCTGCACGACCGCCTTGCCGTACTGCTTGACCCGCTGGGCTGCCGTGGTCCACGCTGAGGCCGTCTTGAGCGCATGAGAGTCAAGGGGAGTGTCCTGCGCTCGTTGTGCCCGCCGACGTCGCCACAAGCGATAGGCTTGCTGTATCGATATCGCCGCAGATGCTTGACGCCGTCGAAGGCGACGGAGGCCAATCGTCTCCCAAGGTCGGCCTTCTTGCGGTACATTCGCCTTCGGCCCGTATTCTTGCTCCACAGCCCGACGTTGCTCGCGTGGGCTCAACTCTGCCCAGGCCAAGCCCAATGTGCCGCCCATGCGACCACGCAAGCGGGCGAGTATAAGCTCGTCCAACTCGTACTTCCGTTGGCGACGGCTGAAAGGAGTAGTCGCGGGACGTCGTGTAGCATGGCGACGACTGCGCTCAGCCATCTTGTGTGCCTCTGCCGGGGACTTCTTCTTGAGGGTCATGCGTAGTTGTCGTAGTAGGACACTTTCAGAGGTAGCCCCAGCCGGACTTCTCCAGCTCCACGATGTCAACCGCCTACGCTGGTCCGCCAAGGAACTCTGGTACACCTCGGAGGTCCCCGGTGCAGCCAGATGCAGATCCTTGTAGTTGCTGGGCTGAACTGCTGGTGCCGCGTGATGAGCTCGGATGCGTGGGGGAGGTCCATCAACATTACCGCGGTCAATCGGGACACCGTGTTCGGCACAGTAAGTCTCCCAACAAGAATGTGCCGTCGGTGGGGCTATCGGTGGAGTCAATGATCCCCGAGCAGGGGGGGAAATCTCCACTGAGAGGGGCCGTCTGCTCAAAATGGTAGCGCGCCGTGCGCGCTCTCGGCCACTGAAGGCAATCCGTGATGAACGGGGCCTCGGGCTGACGGTGAAGGGGGGCCGTGCGGCCACACCATGGGGTGAATCTGATGAAGCCTCTGTGCTCACTGGGGCATGCTGCACTCGCAGTGAGACGGGCTTTGTCGGGGTACAGGCGGTGGCCTCGTCACGTGACGTCCGCGAGGGCCATGAAGGACGGGCTGCCACATTGGTATAGGGCTGCCTCTGTCCACGGGGTCGATGGAGATTTACTCCTCTTGCCCGGGAGCCCCTGTCGGCTCCCCACTCCGAAAAGCTGGATCCTCGGTGTTCGTGATGTCACACATGGCACACAGATCCCCATAGAGGTCCACGTCAGCATCCGCCAGAGCGAGGATCTCCTCCATCGTTTCCAGCTCTTCTGGATTGAGGGAATCCTCCTCGACTCTCTCCTCAATGACTTCTACGCAAGCCGCCACTTGCCCTGGCCTTCGCGCCAACCGCGCCGGGGCGTTGGCCTTCCAGATGGCCAGCTTCTTCTCGTCCGTGCAATTGGCCACCAAGTGCTCGAGACTGCCACATGCAAAACAGGGCCGTTCCCTCACCGCAGGTGCCGGTCCGGATCCTTGGGTCGCCGCTGTGCTTACATCCACAGGAGCCGCTGTTGCCGAGTCATTCCCAGCAGTCCCCGGCTCCCACGTGAGGGCCGCCAACGCAGGCCTCCTCGGCGGCCACCTAGGCCGACTAGCCGGGGCGCTACGTGGTGGAGCTTGCCGTTGTCGGTGTCCCATCTCCAACGCCACCTTGCGGGCGATGGTGTCGTGGAGAATCGCGTCCTCCATCACCTTAGCCGTCTCAATTTCCGTGGCCACGGAACGAACCTTCAAGATGGCGGAGGTGTCGGGCCGTCCAAGTCGACGTTGTTCCTCTTCCCACTGCTCCGGGTGACTGGTGTCTAGCCCAAGATCCGCCAACTTGGAACCCACTTGAACGCTGTGTCGTAGTCCACCCCAAAAGAGCTCGAGAAGTTCCAGTTTGGTAACCTTACCGCAACCCCGCACTACGTCCGCCACGAAGTTGACAGTCGCGGTTCGGGTGGTGATGCGGGTGTAGAAAGCACCGGTCTTCTCCTCTGATCGCTGTCTTGTTGAGAGTAGCTCCGACTTCAGCCGTTTCAGGGCGTCCGTGGTGATGTCCACTGACAAGGCAAGATCGCCCATGAACCGCGGCACCGCTGCGTACCTCGCCTTCCCCGCCTCTCCTTCGCTGCCTCCTGGCGCCATCTCCTCGACGTACAACTTCTGGGCCTTGGCCAACTTGGAGGTCTTGATCATCCACAGCAAGGTGGAGATGCTGAGCTGATTGTGTCCTTGCGCCTCACGCCGAAAGCTGGGAGTAGTGAGCGCCGCAATCACCGTCATGTGCTCCAGAAGTGCATTCACCGCCACAGAGAATTCCTCAAGGTCATCCATGGCCCGGCCCTTCGTGAAGTGATCGCCGGGAAACTCCGGGAGGTCGTCCACCAGCTTGCTGCGGATGTCCTTCAAGAGCGAGCTCTCGTTCTTGATCGCGGTCTGGTAGGAGCGGTCGTCGGGGGTGTACATCGCCATGGGGTCCTCCGGAGCTCGTGCCACCCCGGCAGGTGGTCCCGTTGCTGCCGCATGCTGTGACGCCGTCGGTGAGAAGGTCGCGGCGGCGGCAGAAAGTCGGTGGGAAGGAGCCGGGAATGTGGAAGGGGCAGGCTGTAGAGGGGGTTGGGGCGTCTCAGAAGATGGCCCAAACGATGCTGCCAAGTACCACGGAGCGGCACAGACCTCCACCCAGGCTTGTAGCCCGTCCAGCTCGTAGGTTTCCGCCTCCGACTCCGTGAAGGCGTCCACCACCGGTCGTCTCGGGCATTGGTACCATTGAGACGGAATTCTGGAACGCCTCGTGCCTCGAATAGACTCCTCTGCCACCAAGCGGTCCACTAAGAGAGCGTAGGTGGAGGTCTCGGTGGTGTGCAGCGGACGTATCTCGGGGAAAGAGGTACTACCGGCCCCGCTCAGAATGTATCGAGCGGGACTCAGCCCAAGATTGTCACAGATCTTCAGGGCTGCCGACAGACCATGGTGCGAGGAGGTGACCTCGGGTAACGTCGCTGTAGTGGCCAATTCACCCGGGGGCACCCACAAGGAATCCCCTTGGGGAGTGACCACTAACAGCCGTGTAGTTGACGTCGACGGCCCCGCCCCCCCAGCCGGGTCACCATCAGGGTCGTCACCAGGGTCATCTCCAGGGTCGTCACCAGGGTCGTCCTCCGTGTCCTTATAGTCGCTACTCCGGCTTTTCGATTCTTCATCGGCGGCAAGCGGCTTCCCACCATTCCAGCCCAAGGTAAGCTGGCCTCCGCTGGTTGCATGCTGGGAGACGCTGGTTGCAAGCTGCTGGAACCCACTGGTTGCATGTTGGGGCTGGCGTGTTGCATGCCCCGCATGCCCCGCATGCCCCGGGGCATACCCTGCTGCATGCCCCACTGAGCCAGGTACATGCTCAGCCGGCTGTGCTGCATGCCCCGTATGCCCCGTATGCCCCGTATGGCCCGTATGCCCCGGGGCATGGCCGACTGAGCCGGGTGCATACTCAGCCGCTCCCGCTGCATGTTGTGGCTGGCCTTCACCAGACCCGTACACCACGGGGGTGTCCAAGCTTGCCCGACGTCTTCTCGCTAGACGCCGTTCCTCAGCCACCGCGCCCTCCGTTGCGGCAGCCTCTAGCTGAGCCATTTGGTCGCGTAAGCTCCCCGCCTCGGTCTCTGCGAGGAACCGAGCGGTCTCGGCGCGGACTACCCTCTGCAACATTTCCTGGTCCGTCAACTCCTTCCTCCGATGCCTCTCCAACTTGAGACACCGCTCTCGTCGCTTGCGGCTATGCTGAGTGCCCGCTGCAGACTCATAGCCAGAACCGGATGTCGTGCTCCCAGGTTGAGACGCGTGAGCTTGGGAGAGGTCCTCGGTCACCACGTCTTGGGGCTCCGTGCGTATTGGCAAGGTTCTCCCAAGAGTATCTGGCCCCGAAGCACGGCGACGATGATGCGGCTGATGGGTTATCACCCCCTCGTCAGGAGAAATATCGGTGTGAGGAATCGGTTCCATCAACGGTGTCGGATACAGTCGTTGGGGGACCACTCTCATGTCTGTCGCCACCGCCCGCTCTGCAGCCGCCATGCGCTCTCGCGCTGCCCACCATTCCCTCGCGCGTGCCTCCGACGCAGGGTCAGCTCCATATACTGGAGGTGGAGGCGGTGGAAAGTAAACGGGTAGTGTCCATGGATCCCCGTAGGTGGTCGACATCGGCGCGGGAGTGTACGGGGCGTGTGTCAACACGCCTGGGGCATGGGGTAGTGGCGAGCCTGTGGCATAATGGTGTGGCATGCCAAAGGGTTGTGGCGGCATACTGGTGGCATAGGGAAAGCCCGGGGCAGATTGAAGTTGCGGTTGCATGCTCGTCGCGTGCGGGGGCTGGCGCGTCGCATGCCCCGCATGCCCCACATACCCCGTATGCCCCGTATGCCCCGTATGCCCCGTATGCCCCGCTGCAAGCTCAGCCTGCCATGCTGCATACGGCTGCACGCTGCCCCAACCACTCTCTTGTTGTTGAAACACGAAGGGAAGGGTTGGGGAAAGGGCGGGCAAGGACTGGCTCTGGAGCATGCTGGGCTGCCCCGCATGCCCCGCATGCCCCGGGGCATACCCCACTGTATGCCCCACTGTGGTGGTGGAAGGGCCCGAAGGCGCGGTGGAAGCGGTTGGTGTAAGGTCTGAAGGGGTCAAAGGAAGGGTGGTGGCGGAAGGATCCATAGCGGTGGTGGAAGGGGGCGAAAGCATCAAAAGTCAACTGTATGACAGTTATGACGATATGACAACTATGACAGTGTCAAATATGGTCGTATGGCGCTTCCAGAAATTAATTCCAGAAATACCAGTCCAGTAGAGCCAAAATACTGCCCAAAGCTGTTAAGAACTTCGCCAGAAGGTATGAATAACTTCCTCCAGAAGGTAGAAGGTATCAGCTGCCAAAAATAGCCTTAAGTATGGTGAGGATACAAGATCTGGCTCATCTGACTCTAATCTCTTCTAGGATGCTTAAAAACTGAAAGTTTTTTGCTATTTGTGCTATTCCGCAAAGTTTTATCATAGTCCCCAGCGCTCTTGCTTATTTATGTCTCAGAAGGAAGCTTGTACTTTCCCCCCCCATACTTAAGCTCACACTTAAGGAATCAGCAACAAATCTTAGCATCCGCGACATCTGGCAAATACCCAGCGAAAAGCGGCCATACGGGTCCACCAAAGACGTCCACGCGCATAATATGCCAGCTCCATAGCCGTCGGAGTGGACCAGAACCGAACATTCTTAAGATCAAGTGTCAAATCTCGCCCAGAGCCTTAAGAAAAAGCAAGATAACGCAGATCCCAACTAAATTCTCCACAAAGAAGATCCCGTAGCGAAACTTTTCCGTGTTTTTAGTGCACGTAACGCGCGCAATTTGAGCCGCCGAACGCAAGCAGAGACAGCTCAAAACTCAAAAACGAAAAGTCGCCCAAGTCATCTTGTAGTTTCATCTTAAGTCCCCACAGAAGATCTCCAACCAAATCCTTCACAAAGAAGGTCCCATAGCGAAACTTTTCCGTGTTTATAACGCACGCACCGCGCGTATTTTGAGCCGTAAAACGCAAGCTGAAGCCGCTCAAAACGCAAACGCAAAAGTCGCCATCTCCAACATCATTTAACTCGCAGATCCCACAGGTCCATAGAACGTTTTCATCATCTGAGAACCAATTTGTACCAGGCACACTCCTGATAACTTATACATATTTTTCTCTTTATTTTTCCTTTCTTTTCTTTTATCTTCTTTCTTTTCTTTTTATGTTTTCTATTGTTTTTGGTGTATCACATAGGCTTCTAGCCTTATATTCCACTGTTTAATTGCATGACATATACTGGCTACACAGCCTAGCAATACTATCACTTTTCGATATAATGTATGGTCGCAGACCTATAACATCTATATCCTTATGTTCAGTCTTGGCATCATGCCCAATCCTAACACGTAAAACTTGTACAATTCTTTTACTTGGTCAACACTCACTGAGGTTCACTTTTCCCAAGCTTCCCCTTTCATCATGTTGCTCTTTAACTCACTAGCAGGATTCCTAGATTGACATCTGTCATCGGCCAATTACCAGCAGACCATGCCTGATTCCGTTACTCCTCCACCAATCATCAGGCAGATCATGATACTTGTATTGCCATTGCAGATCTTCTCCTGGAATCTACCATGAATCATTTCATTACAGATCTTCTCCTGAAATCTGCTTTGTCATCGATTATTTTCCCCACTCGCTCACTTATGTGAATATCCGATAATTCCCCATTATTCGCGAGTGGGGCATGCACGCTCGGGGCATACCCATGGGGCATACGCCTCGGGGCATACCCATGGGGCATACGCCGCGGGGCATACCCATGGGGCATACGCCTCGGGGCATACCCATGGGGCATACGCCTCGGGGCATACCCATGGGGCATACGCCTCGGGGCATACCCATGGGGCATACGCCTCGGGGCATACCCATGGGGCATACGCCTCGGGGCATACCCATGGGGCATACGCCTCGGGGCATACCCATGGGGCATACGCCTCGGGGCATACCCATGGGGCATGCGCCTCGGG